>MIQA02024084.1:0-36335 GCA_001887855.2 Sclerospora graminicola
AGACGCCGATACCGCGGAAGGATGTCATCATCGATGGCATGAGCGGGAGCACCGTTTTCAGTGCTCTCGACTTGAGGGATGGTTTCTACCAAATCCTCATGCGTGAGAAGGATATCCCTCTCACGGCTGTAAGCACCCCAAGCGGTATGCTTTGGGAGTGGCTTGTGATGCCGCAGGGGCTTCGAAATGCCCCTGCTACCTTCAATAGATGCGTCACGCATCTATTGCGCCCGGTGCGAGAATTCGCACCGAGCTACTTCGACGACGTGTTCATCCATAGTAAGGCTGAACATGGTAAGACTGATGTAGAAGTTCATAAAGAACATCTACGTCAGGTGTTAGAGCTTATGCGTAAGCATATGCGTAAGCATAAGCTCTATGCAAATTTAAAGAAGTGAACCTTTGGTGCACCTGAGATACCCGTTCTTGGCTGCTTTGTAGGCAAGAACGAAGTGCGCCCCGATCCGGAAAAGATAAGGGTGATCGTTGAATGGCCTACGCCAAACAACGTCAAGGAACTTCGAAAGTTCCTTGGGTAGGCGACATACTTGCACAAATATTCGTGCAGCTATGCCGGTTTAATTCGACCTTTTTCTCAATTACTTAAGAAAGATGTCGAATGGCACTGGGTACCCAGTGCCAAGATGCATTTGATGCAGTCAAGCGTAGCTTAACTGAAGCTCCCGTCTTGGCAATAGCCGATAACGAGCGACCGTTTCACGTCGTTTGCGACGCGAGCGATTTCGCCATCGGCTGCGACTTGATGCAGCGCGATCACGATCATCGGGATCGCGTGATTTTCTATCAATCGCGTCAGTTGCGCCCAACCGAGCGCAACTATCCAGTGCATGACAAGGAACTCCTTGCCATGAAATATGCACTGGCAAAGTTTCGGATCTATCTCTTAGGAGATAGACCGTTTGTGGTTTACTCGGACCATGCGTCGTTACGCACGGCCGTGAATTCACCACACATCTCTCAAAGAATGGCACGATGGCTGTCATTCCTTGCCGAATACTACTTCACGGTTGAATACAAACCGGGAAAGTTGAACGTGATAGCGGATGCGCTATCACGACGCCCCGATTACGAGACGAAACCGTATGTAACGGAGGCAACCAGTGCAAACGCAATACGTTGCACTGCTCTGTTGTCGTCACTCGTACGACAGGTACGCCAAGCGTACGAAACAGACGAGGAAACTCGTGTGCTGATTGATTACCTAAGTAATCAATCTGATCGGAAGCGCAAGGAACTTCGAGAGTTCCTTCGCACTTGCGTGCATCGTTATCGATTCCACGATGGTCTGTTGCTTTATAGCACAGACCAAGACGATGCTAGTCGCATCGTCGTACCAAACGACGATGATCTCAAACATCAAATTTTGTTTGAGTACCATGATGCACCGATTTGGGGGCATCAAAGTCGAGAGAAGACGTATGCTTCTCTCGCACGCGATTTCTACTGGCGTAACCAGTATAAATGGGTACGTAAGTACGTACGCGCTTGCGAGATATACCAGCGCGTCAAGCCTGAGCAGCCCGCGCAGGCTCCTCTCCAATCTCTGCCGGTTCCGACAGAGTGTTGGAAGTCCATTTCCATGGACTTTATCTTTGGTCTTCCGGCTGATCACAGCCGAAAAACAGGAATAGTGGTCTTTGTCGACCGCTTCAGCAAGATGGTTCATCTTGCTGCAGTGTCAGCGAATGTCACCGCTGCGCAAACGGCGCGGATATTCGTTGACACGGTATTCCGTTTACACGGAATGCCGGAAAACATAATCTCGGATCGAGATCCGAGATTCACAGGACGTTTCTAGCAAGAAACGTTCTCTTTGTTGGGCACGCAGTTGAAGATGACTACTGCGGACCATCCGGAAACGGATGGGCAAACTGAACGCGTTAACCGCGTTTTCGGAGACATGCTGCGTTCATACGCGCATGCCTTCGATAATTGGAGTGTCTATCTGCCACTCGTTGAGTTTGCAATAAATAACTTGGTGCATGCTTCGACGAAGCATACACCGTCTCGTCTCGATGACAACGATATGTCTTCATCGAGTGAGACATGTCGGCGCTCAAGGCGCTACAGTGCCTCTCGAGCTTGCGGAGCTGGTAACCATGCTCCGCAACAACAACGCCGAGGGAATTACCAGCCCCCGCCGCCCCTGATTGATAATCAGGGGAACAAGCGCTACATTTTCGAGCGCTTGCTATCGAAGCGCTCGGTTCCCTATAAGAAGGGGCAGCGTAAAGAGTATCTGGTACGCTGGTTGGGATATTCCCAAGAGTTTGACTCTTGGGAACCGATTGAGGTGCTAAGGGCGGATGCCCCTGACCTCCTGCAGGAGTTTGAGAAGGAAACTTCTCCTCAAACTCATAAGAAGCATCAGTACTAGGTGTTGATGCTGGTGGTACATCAACACTAGGTGTTGATGGCTGCAAAGCATCGGTACTAGGTGCCGATGCATTAAGAGCATCAATAAGGCTCTTTACACTAGCGGGTACTGAGTAACCTTGGTACCCTCTTAGCTCCTTTCAGTAAGACGAGGAGCTCCCTTAGGACAACAAGGGCATTTCATGTTAGAAGGAACTCCGCAAGAGAGTTTTTCTCTAATGCAAGTAAAATGAATAAACTCCATTTTACCTGAGCGTGAGTGCTTTAAGAAGCGCTCGCGCTTGACGTGAATTTTGCTCACGTATTCGTCGGGGCCTTTGTTGTAATTTTCAACAAACGCATTCCAACCCTTTCCGGTTCGTATAATAACGAGTCTGATAGAAAAGGTCGATAAAGTACCGACGTTTATCGTCGGTATTGCGATCAAAATGATGATTGCGAAGGTCTTCGCAATCATCAAGCGCGTTGATGTCAAACAACGGATATTGACAATCGCGCGTTGGTGTGCCCACCACTTCAGCGCGCAAGCGTCCATGCTGGGGTCCAAAACCCACTTTGTACGGAACATGGCGTTCCGTACAACATGGTGATTCAGAAGCAGCATAAGCCGCTTCTGCGCGTTGTTTCTTGGCAGGTGGAGCATCACCTGCCACCTCAAAGTCGTCTTCGCTTCGACCAGGTGAATGACGAGAGCCAGGAGGAGCTTTACGCTCCTCATACCACCGTATGACGGAGTTGTCGCTGTCGTAATCGACGGCGTCAGACTCCACTTCGCCATCACTTAACCGCGAAGCAATTCTAGCGGGCTTAAGCTCGCTAGAATCTTTTGCCGGGACGGTGTCGTCCTCGCCCTCTTCGGAGTCAGATGACTCTCCGAAGATGTCGTTGGGCTTCTTATTAGCCACCCGCCTTACGGCAAGATGTTGCATTCGCGACATCTTCCAGCCCTCTCTTAGACACTGCTTCCGCAGCGTCTACTACGAGAGACAATGGGTCTCTCGGCTTTGCCTTTCTCTTCGACGCCGATTCCTGCCAATCCGGTCGTTTTAGGGGTAGGTGGCCCGACACATGACTTGATCCTGATCCGGTCGGCTTCCTACTCCGGTCGTATTCGACTTCCGTTTCTTCTTTCTTAATTTTTTCTTCTTTGATATCCATAAATTGCATTTAAATAACAAAATATCGTTATGACCAACAAGTGCCACCAATCGATTGGCCAATATTACTTTATTATTGGCCAACCAGCTTGAGTGGGGGGTGATGTAATGGGGTGCCATTACATAAGTGATATTTAAGTTTAAATATCACAGTTCAATTTCAGACTTAATGTCTGAAATGTGAAAATTGGATTATAAGTTGTTATAATCCACTTTGAGAACAGATTCTGATATAATTATCGAATCTAAAAGGAAATCTAATGATAAAGATATCATTCAGACCAGTTTTATACTACATGTTTGTATGATTAGTTTAGATTTAATTATAGTTATTAACTCTAAACCACTCATAATATATTCACTCTTAAACTTACCTTCTTCCTGACAAGTAGCCTTAAGTTATATATATTCATATATATATACACTTAAGAGATTGATTAATAAATTAATTAGTCTTTGCTTATAGTTTATCTAAGGTAAACTAAGGAGGACCAAATTTACATTTGGTCCTACTCAATTGCACGCTTCCTCACTGCAATTTCACAGTGTAAGCCGTGTAACAGTTACCCTGTTACAGAATCAGTCCGATCAGCCGGGAATGTCCGATCAATATGCCAAACCAGTCATCAGGATCGATTCAATAAATCACCCCCACGTAGTGACGTGGATATGGAATAAACAGAGGAATCAGTCAACACTTTGATCCGGGCGATTTGTATATCGAGATGCCTCATCAGGCAAATCTGGCCTCGGCACAGGCATTTGCTAGTCACTCGAGTCAGGATGTCGACAATTTCTGAGTTGAAAGATTTTACCGGCAAAGACGTGGATGACGATCAGGTGAGATCCTGGCTCAGCCGGACGAAATCAGCATTTTTGAGGGACTAGACACCAGAAAGTGAAAGATGTCTGATTGTGCTGATCTGATGAAAGGTCCGGCCAAGAATTGGCTCAAGCAGTTAAGTCGAAAAGTACGTTTAAAGTGGACTCAACTGTGTGAGAAATTTGAGAAGCAATATTGCAACTCAGGGGTATCCGTCGCGAGAAAATACTACCATATGAAGAAAAGATTTGATGAAACACCGGTCGAATATTTACATCGGTTGAATGTTGCTGGTTTGCGAGCCAAAATGCCGATCAAAGATCCACGACATGCGAATATGGCTCGCGAACACGTTGAACATTTTAGCGGCAGTTTGAACAACCGTAATCTAGCTGATCAACTAACCCTGCTTCGCATAAGTAACGCTGAAGAACTGGAACTGACTTTGAGAACGTTACAAGGGGCTCAAAGCCGAGAGCCCAAGGTCGAGATAGATCGAATCGATATCGAACGAAACCACATCCGGACCAGGTCAAGGCGCCAGCGACCCGACCCAAGGTCGAGATAGATGGAATCGATATCGAACGAAACCACATCCGGACCAGGTCAAGGCGCCAGCGACCCGACCAGCAAGAGCGATCCGGATGATTGCGAAAGAATCGGATAGTTCCCGTTCAGGAGAAGAAAGTGGCCGGTCAAGCTTTGGCTCAGATGAAGAACAATATCGCCATATCTTCACGGCGAAACCGGTACTCAATCCGAGATCATCGACTAACGGCGTTGATGGACGGAATCGAGCGGAAACCAGCCTGAATCGGACCGACCTTGCAAGATATGTGTTCATTGTGGGTCGACTAAGCACGGCGATCGTGATTGTTGGGAGTGAATTACGTGTGGGAAATGTGACCGTAAGGGTCATCCCTCGGATCATTTTTTTGTGTGTAAGACCTGTGGGAAATTTCTCGACGCCGGTGCCTGATCGATTGAAGAGTTTTTAAACCAGATGCGCAAGTGGTACGTGCCGACCAAACATGCCGGCATGCTTCCACCAGATGTCGAGGAAATGTTAAACTAGATCGCTCCCCAGGTTGGAATCTGGTTCGAGCCGAGCGGTCTACGTTCAGCATTTATGCATACGTCGGTAGCAGAAAAAAATTTGAGGAAAAGGAGATAACCAACAATATATGCATTTCAAATTGTGCCCGATCGGCTGATGTGATGATCCGGTCGACTGATCGGCAGCGGAAATTATGGTTAACTCGTGGTGAACGATGGGTACCGACTTTTGTCAAAGGGATCGGTAGATCAAGCTATACCAGGGTTACCAACATATCGGATCAGCCACTGATTGTTCATGAAGATATGATCCTAGGGATGTGGTTGGCTGAAAGGAAAGCACCTCAAATATAGGGTATGTCTCAGTATGATCACGAAGATACATTGAATGGAAGAATCTGGCATATCAAGCCACCACGGACCTGATCAGTAATGGAGATTTGGTAGACGAAGATACCTAACCTTTAGTTGAAAAACCGGAGTATACAACTCCGAACAAGTTACTGATCAGGGGATCGTCGGTGAAGACGACGGGTGAAAGTTGTGTCGAAAAAGGTCCGCAGGTTTTAGATGTTACTAGAACCGTATCACTGATTATCACTGACCCGAAGGATGGTAATAATGATGACCCAACTAGATCCGACCCTGGCACTAACGAAATTAGTGACAACCTCGATTTGGTGGAGAAAACGGAACCTGAAGCTGTCGTAGTTGCTGAAGATGAAGTGGAACCCGAAGGAAATCACCAATCGGATGATTCGCTAGGGGCGATCCAGGCTGATACCGAACCGGAGGGAATAGACCCGGTGGATGAACAATAATGTATACATGAAGGTGGTGATCAATACATTGAAGACGTCGAAAAACAGATGGCGGTTATGCCAGAAGTATCACCCAACATACCTGAGGTCACCCTGGAGGATCTACAAGTCGGTGATCCCGAAGTAAACACTCCAGAACAGATCGATCAAATAAAACAGATCTTCTGGAAAAGGCTTCATTTATTGATTGGGAAGGGTAATGCCCTACATCCAGCTGCCTATGGAGCGGTTTGTGATATTGATGTGAGGAATGCGAGACCGATCGCCCAACGTTGTCGAAAAGTCTCGCCACAATACCGGGAAAAGCTATCCGATTTGATCAAGGACCTGTTGGGTACAAAAATTATCCGACTTTCAACATCCCAGTGGGCATCACCGATTGTGATTGTGATAAAAAATAATGGGGTTGATATTCGACTCTGTATCGACTATAGGATGGTGAACTGCATCACGAAGTTGATGATTTATCCAATGCCCTTGATAAATGATTTACTAGAAGATTTAGATAAAGTCTTATGGTTTTGTTCACTGGACATCGCTGGTGGTTTCGATGACTGATCATGATCGGGAGATATCAACTTTTGTTACCCCTTTTGGCATCTTCGAATGAAACCGGATGCCGTTCGGATTGAAGAACGCTCAGCAGATCTATCAGAGGTTGATTGACAATGCTCTCTATGGATACTCCCAGATCAGTGCCGATCGAAAGACCACCGAACCGCACGATGTGTTCACGGAAGCTGAATGAGACCAGGATCAGAGACGAACAGTCCTGGGAAGGCGATCATATATAGACGATATCTTGGTTACGGCAGCGTCATGGGATATGCTATGTAGTAAGGTCGAACGACTCCTCGACACTTGCCAGCGCTGGAATTTATCGACCAGCGTGGCCAAGAGCTTTTGGGGTCAGCCCAAGGTCGCTTATCTTGGTCATAATGTGTCGATTCAGGGTTTGGAAACAAACCCGAAGGACTTGGGTGCGCTCAGAAATCTACCCTTTCCCCGATCACTAAAGGCTATGCAGTCTTTTCTCGGATCCCTGAATTATTAAAGCCGGTTTATCGAGGATTTTTCGATTTACGCTGCTATATTATAGAAGTTGAAAGAAGTTGATTATCACATACGAGAGCGTGATCAGTTGGGAAAATCACCGAACGAGACCAGTCACGAAACTGAAATCAACGAATCGGACCTCAAAACCGGCTCGCTGAACGACCGAGCCTTGTCTGGATCGGAAGGTCATATGGAACGAGCTATGGTAGCTTTCAGTATGCTGAAGGCGAAGATGATTTCGACCCCGATATTGAAACATTTCGATCCGGAAAGGATTCCCGTGGTGATTTATATGCAAGTAAGTGGGTAATATCAGCCGCATTGGTCCAAGATCACGATGGAGTGTATTGTCCAGTGACGTTTACAAGCCGGACGTTGAAACCGAATGAGGTTAACTATGGCATGGTGGATAAGGAAGTGCTGGTACTGTTACGCATATTAATTGTCTGTTATTCTATGCTGGTGACCAGACAGATTAAAGTACTCTCTAGACGGTCCACCCTAGCTTGGTTATTCTCTTCGAACGGAATTGATGGAAGATTGGGGCGATGGGCAGCGCTATTATTTCAATGGACCTTGGAAATCATCAAATGCACCAAGGCTGAAGAGGAAATTTTCGGTACCCTAGCAGCCAGTATCACCCCCCGGTCAGAAGTCGACGAAGCCCTGATCGAGGTTGATCATCGGCAACCGCGAGAATCAATCATTATAGCCCCACCGGTTGTTCATTAGTCTTTTCACGAACATGGGCATATACTTCGCCAAGATAGTACCTTCAACCAGCCCTCGTATTATGTTCCATTCTTGTTCAGTCCCTTTGCGTGGTTGTTCAGGAGCGTACTGTCTAAATTCCTGCTCGCATATCTTCCGTAGTTGACTTATTTTCTCCGCTGATTAAACATCCGTTTTAAACAGATAAAGTTTCTTCGATATGTGGTCTTGTATAGCAACAACTGTTGTTCCAGTAATCTTCGTTGCCCACCCTGTTAATGGAGTTGGCAACGCTTCTGCCGATTTAACAGCCACTTGACCAATAATTTTCCATAAGATACTCTAAAATGTTTGACTTGTTCTTTGAACGCTGAGCGCTGCCCCTCCTACACGTTATTTTCAAACAGTCCAATCTAACTTTTGGATTACCACCAGTTGTTCGAAAATATCGATAAGTCTTTCAGCTTCCCCTTGCTTAAGAGTAGGTAGACGCTGCGCAATCGGGAATAATTTCTTGACCGGCCCCTTAGCCTTAACGTAGATTCGTGTAAAAATATCTTGCATTAAGTCGATCCGTTCCTGTACACAGGGTTTTGGATTAATAGCTTTAGTCAATGCCAGTTTTTGTGCTGTAGACATATCTTCAACCGAAACACCGGGGTTGACTGCTTCCTTCGGCTGGTTTCTGTTCACTAAAGTTGGTACTACAGTATCAGACTTATTGGGTGGGTCATGAGTTTCCACCGGTATTACCGGTTCTGGTTCCTGTACTACTGGATTTTCATCGGACTTATTGGGTAATTCCTGAGTTTCCACCGGTATTACCGGTTTTGATTCCGGTTCTACTGGATTTCAGGCTGAAACTCTCGGCGACTCCTGCTGGCGGCGTCTCGAAGGTCACGGGGTCCCCCGTTGCTTGAGGGTGTTCCTTCCCGAAGTTCTTCATTTCTTGTGAAGGCTCATTACCCTTATTGGGCGGGTCAGGCGCAGGGTCTGGCACGTTCATCTTTGTAGGCGTGATGAGTCGTACGCTGATGTGCAAAGTCCGGATCCCTACTCAACTTTTGCCGGGTAGAGGGGGCTTGAAGGCAAAATTCGAACTAGTGTATTAAATTTTTAAGGTTGTGTTCAAACCGGATGTGTATTTTGTAAAAATGCCACTTCAATACGAGATCGACGAAAAAAAACGAAAAGCTATTTGGCTTTCCCCTTTGTTGATGTGTTTGTTGAGATGAAAGCGCATTCCATTTTTTAACAGAGTGACATAGTACTATCCAGAGGTTACCGTCATTCCTCTCGTAAGGAAACATTCCTGGAGGCGCGATCGCATTGAGCTTACAGTTTTGTATCTTTTGCATTTTTGCGTTGGTACCGATATCTCGTGAGAAGGTGACGATTGTTGCTGAAAAACTACGCGAAGATCTTTCACCCAAAAGCGCCACTTAACAGGCTGAGTCGAGTGTTTCATTTTGAATAAAGCGACACAAGATTGTTGTTATCATCCTCATCGGATTCAGCGTCTGGTTTACTCGTTCTATCAGCAAACCCACTTCCTACGTAAGGAGTATACGCAACTTGAACCTCTGGGATCGCCTTGGCAGCCGTCAACAACACTACAAGGAGATTTCGAATGAGGCCAAAAATGCACCGAGCTACTTGAGGCTGGAGGCCACGGTGGGGATTCCTACCCGCAGAAGTTTCCTTCCAAAACGTAATCAGTGTCGCAACGTGGACACGCAACAGTTTCCTCCCAAAACGTAATCAGTGTCGCAACGTGGACACGAACTTATTATTCCCAAAATATATGCTGCCATAGCTGCTTTAATTCGAGGTGACTGCGCAAGGTCAAGCTCTAGCGGTGCATCTTATAACTGGTTGAACACAGCGTTCCAAATCGTGCATAGAGAACCAAAACAGAAAGAATTTTCTCTGTTCGAGAATCGAGGGAAAGAGCGCAGCACGTCTGCCCAATCCTTCACTTTGTACAGCCTGTGGACAATTTTCCAGAGTCACAACCCATTTGTCTTTACCATCGCCACATTAGCCTCAATAGAGTCTTGAGCCAGCCAAACGGCAGCATCGTCTTCACCAGGCCAGTGTCCATCGTTGATTTTCATTACAGCAATGCTCTGCATAACATCATCTAATTGTTCAACAAGTCGACAGATAGACGGTCCATCTTTTCAAGTTACTGCGACAGGTAGACTGTTTTAGCAATGCAATCCTGCACCGATACCATCGTTGCTATATTTCCCCAAAATATATTCTTCAGCCCGCTTTACAGACTGTTTTTAAGATAGATAGATCACTGATGTTGCGTAGGGTGTCGGTCAAACGGTTGTGTACTTGTAGGTATTTGAGAGAGGAAAGAGGGGTTTAATGTCAGAACAACATTAAAGGCATAATTCCGAAATCTGGTGTTACAGACCAGCAAAGCAGTCCATTTTCACGTGTTCTGCCTGGCTTGAACTGTTTCGACGCGTCGGTCTTGCACAAGATGATGAATCGGTACCCGATTAAAAAAGCACTCGAAAGCGTAAGCCAGCTCACAGCATAATAGTTTTTGGGGTTCTTTTCAGTGATCCTGGTTTATCCCGTCGACGAGAAACTAACCTCTCGGAAATGCTGAAACTAATGAGGATTTTTTGCGTGACGCCTTCCTTTTGTTGAAGATTCCAATGCTTTGTAGAACTTTGACATCCGCTCAAAGGGATTGTCTCAAGACATTAATTCTAGCTCCAGCGATATCGAGTGTTTTATGCGGTTCAAGTACAGAATTATTAGGCGAGTGATGCGCGAGTTAGTTGTAAGATGGTCTATGACCAGGAGCTGCTTCATTTTTTCCTCGTTTTGACGGACGTACTCGTTTATTTATTGAGTGGCATTTCTTATTACCTGCACGCTCTTCCTTTCCGCCTTTGATGTCATCATCCCTCCAGCGTTGCTATTTTGCAGTTAGAGATGTGGAAACAAGAAAAACGAAGGGGGATGGCATGTTCGTGAATTGTAAACTAGATGAAGAAGGAGCACGTGGGTATATATTTGGGAGGTAATCAAGATGAGATACTCTAAGATGGTCTCATGACACAAAACTGCCTCAATAATAAGCGCGTTACATATAAGATGTTTTTGCGTATTTCCGAACTCGGGTTTGAATTTTGGTTTGGTTGTTTGGTTCCGACCCTGCCACAAAGGCCTTGCGGCTCACACTCTCTGCGTGTTGATCACTAGTAAACGCCGCCAACTCTTTGTTGTCGTGCTATAGCCTCTCCTTTTTTTGCCGTAGAGTCGTAATTTTCTCATTCAGAGCATGAATCCGCCTGCGAAGTTGAGCATCTAACTTATGTACGTGTTCTACTGTAGTATGCTCTCAAGCACTTGCTTGTCAGTCTCGAGCAGCGCAACTTTGGCTGTCAGACGTGCGACCTGATATATCATGTACCCAGGTTTTAGGGATACACAAAAAGAATTTATATTGTACTTCGAAGTATAAAGCAATGACGCCATCAAGAATACACAGCAGAATACAGATTAGATAGACAATGACGTCACTGTAAGGCTTAGAGGTAGCTAAGAGTAGCGAACTAAGGACCTAAACTTTCAGTTTTAAATATACAAAGTAAAGCTTAAGTCTCCACATCTGGTAGCACTTGTTGGTCCCCGCACCACCGCCGCCTGCAGGACCGCCGTCCTTACCGTGCTCGCCGTTTCCGTCGTACTTGCCGTTCCCGCAGCACCGCCATTTCCGCCGTGCTTGCCGTCCCCGCAGCACCGCCGTCCACGCCGTGCTTGCCGTCCCCGCAGCACCGCCGTCCTCGTCGTGCTTGCTGTCCCTGCAGCACCACCGTTGCCGCTCAAGAGCAGTGATTAGGAGAGCCCATTCGTAAGTCCCAATCATTTTTTGAGGGCAGGGACTCCTATTCATTGGCTGTAAATCCTACCGGGCCAATAGTACTGCCGCCGTTATCGAGATCGTTGTCTTAAATGGCTATAAATCGTCTCGTTTTGGTAATAAGTCAGTTTGGTTAACGGAAGGTCAGCACTTCGGTTCAAGACCCGTCAGCCGCGTAAACAACCCGCATAAGAGCGAAACTGCCCTAGTCCCTTATTCTGGACCGCCATTGTACTAGCCTGCCAACAACCGACGCCAAGTCGAAAACGTCCTTGAGACCCGGACCAAGGGTTGTCAAGAGAAGCATCCTAGAAAAGAAAAAGAGTCCAGATCAACCACCTACCTGTAACTAAGCGTTAATATTACTTAATCAGTTAATAACTGCATTAGTTTATAATGTCCACCCCGATGACTTCCGATCAGCATGCACAGCTGCTGCTCTCTATGGTTGCGTCTATGGAGAGACAAGCGCAATTACTCGAGAAACTTCAACAAGTCCCGACAGCTATTGGAAATAAAGCTAGAGGGTGTGAAGCTTCCGACTTATGGAGGTAGATTGGACGAATCATCTCAACTCTACAAGGAGCAAGTGGAGCAGTACTTCTTCGCAAGAAGAGTGGACTGGAAAAGCCGAGAGCTTTCACAAAGGATACTTGCCGTCTTAGGTGGAGCACTAAAGCAAGGAGCTGCTCAGTGGTATGTGATGCACAAACAACACATCACAAACGTGGACGACTTCTTCAGCAAAGTCGAACGTGAATTCGTTTCTGCTGACTTACAAGAGCGCCTACGCGAAGATATGAACAATCTGAAAGAGCGCGATTGCAAAGATCTCACTGATTATGTGAGCAAGTTTCGACACATAGACACGCAAGTCCGTGAAATGAGCGAGCTGGACCACATCATGTACTTCCTACGTAAACTTACAGGTCGTACGCGAGAGGAGGTTCAATACCGTCGCTGTACAACACTGTCCGAAGCTATTACGGTTGCGTTGAACGTTGACCGCTCTCATCCGCAGCGATACTCTCGAGGAAACCCGCACGATAGACCAAGGTATGGTTGAATGAAAACAGTAGTCGATATCGATCGAACAATGGTCGAGAACCCATGGACATTAGCAACGTGCAGATTCCGTCTCGCGACGAATGCCGCCGCCGAAATTTGTGCTTTAAGTGCGGTGGACCGAATCACCGCTCCGCACAGTGTTATAATGAACACGTAATGATAGAGGAAATAATCGTTCAGGCCGGAGTAATCAGAGGCATATAACTCGTCAGCATGTCAACAATATGGACAGCCGTGATGAGGAACAGGAAACAGTTGTTTACGATCGTGTCACGATCAATGCCGTGAAGGTACAACAGAAGGCCAAGAGAGAACCTATTAGCTTAGAGTCAATCAGCTCTAGTTTGGACGTGCCAGCGCAGAGTCGACTACTAGTGCGTAATGGTGTCATTGAAGACAAATCAATCAAGATTTTAATCGACTCTGACGCGTCAACAAACCTAATCAAACCCTGTTTGGCAACAAAAGTGCTAAGCGCACAAAAGGTGCAAGCACGTCGTTTTGATGGAACGTGGACATCGAGTCAGCCCACAAAGAGAGTGGAAGATACCATTCGTGTCGAAGGTATGGAGCTCCCAAAGATGCAGTTCACGGAATGGGACCTACTGGATACACATGACGTGATATTTGGTCAACCATGGTTCACCAAGCATAATCCACAGATTGATTGGCGTACGCAACAGATTGAAGTTGCAGACAACACGAAGTTCGAAGACGTAGATGGTCCGACGTTCCAAGAAAAGCTAAAAATTGGAGCCTATGATGAGATATATCACTTGAAAGTGACAAACGTTGAACAATCGGACATACCGCAGGAGTTGAAGCCTGTTTTGGACGAATACAAGGACGTATTTCCAGAACAACTCCCGAATGAAATGCCTCCAACGCGATCAGTTAACTTCGAGTTGCAAATGAAGCCTGATGCGGTTCCGAGCTCCCGTGCTCCCTTCCGTCTTTCGAAGGTCGAGCAGGACGCCCTGCAACAATTTGTAGAAGAGAATATACGGAAAGGATGGATTAAAGTATCCAATTCTCCCTGGGTCTCTAATATTTTTGGGATTCCAAAGAAAGATCCGACAACCGGAAAGTTCCCGAAACGCGCCGAATGGCTACGAAGCGGAAATTCGAAGATCCCCATTCGATGGGTGATTGACTACCGCTATGTCAATAGCATGTCAGTCGTGGCAAAAATTCCTTTGCCATTAATCGAAGAACTATTCGACCGCATGGTTGGATGCAAGTATTTCTCGTATCTCGATCTTGCACAAGGATATCATCAAATGGTAGTGTTACCATCAAGTCGACCGTATACGGCTTTCCGAACCCAAAAAGAAACGTATCAATGGTGGTGTGTTGCACCCATGGGTTTATCGGGAATGCCTGGTGTCTGGTCACGTCTTATGCGAACGTTGTTCGATAACCTAGGAACATTTGTTGTCGTGTATCTTGACGACATATGCATCTTCTCCCGTACAATGGAGTACCACGTTAGTCACGTTCGCGCGGTATGCGAAGTGTTGCGCAAGGAGAAGCTTTACGCTCGACTCTCTAAATGTGCATTTGGTCGCACGGAAATCGCTTTCTTGGGGCACATGGTTTCCGAAGATGGTCCGCGCGTCGACCTAAAGAAGACAGATGCTATCGCAACGTTCCAAGCACCGACGTGTCGCAAGGAGTTGCTGAGTTTTCTGGGACTAGCTGGGTATTACCGTCGATTCATCTGCAATTTAGCACGGATATATCGTCCGCTTAGAGATTTAACCAAGCAAGATACTCAATGAAACTGGAGGAAGATCAGCAGCAAGCGTTTAAAGCATTAAAACTCGCAAACAACAGTCACCGACTTTGAAGTTGGCGGACGTTACACACCCGTTCAACGTAACAACGGATGGTTCTGGATTTTGCATGAGTGGTGTTCTTTCGCAACGTATCAACGACAACAACAACGACCACGCCATTTCGTTTTATTCAAAACATCTGGGCCCCCATGAATTCAAATGGCCAGCTCACGAAAAAGATCTGTTGGCCATTAAGACTGCGTTAGAAAAATTGCGTCCGTATGTTCATGGAAGACACTTTTCAGACTATACCGACAATTCTGCGTGCAAGTGGATGCTCCATCGTCCAAAGGTGTCTCCCAAGATGGCACGTATGTTGACGTTCTTTTCCCAGTTTGAATTTGTCTTACATCATGTTAAAGGACGGGCCAATGTTGTGGCTGGCGCATTGTCTCGTCCAGCAGTGTCTGGAGAGATTCCGACGAAGCCACTGTGCAAGCTCCCGATATGTCGCACGTCGTCAACGACTGTACCAATGACTGCAATCAAGACTTCAATCTTTTGGATAGACACATGGTTCACTCTGCCCTCATTCAAAACATTCCGATGGATGTCTCCCATCTCTCACTCGACGATGTGGAGTTGCGGGGGGAAAGTCGTCCGATAGGGGTCGCTCAGGAGCAAATCCACAACGCCGAGTTTCACGTTGTTCGCGCACATCTCAGCGACGAAGTGCGAAAAGCGATTCAGCAAGGATATTGTAAAGACAAGTTTTTTTTTAATATTTGGAATACCAAACTGTCGAATGACAATTTCATAATCGACAAAGGCCTTAAATACCTAAAACAAGATGATGCAATGCAACAAATATGTATTCCCGACATGCCGGAACTAAAGCCAGAGATTTTATACGAGTTCCATGACGCAGCTACAGCAGCATATTCTGGAGTGCGCAGAACTTACATGAAGTTGAAGCAATGGTACTACTGGCCGAAGATACTTGATACGGTGCAAAAGTACGTCGAGACATGTGAAACATGTGCTCGATGGATGTCAAACAGCCAGCGAAAGAAATGATTAATGATTCTTATCCCCATTCCCGAAATTTCTGGGAAGTAGTGTCAATGGACTTTATTACTGGACTTCCCGTGTCGGAAGGGTATGACGCTATTTGCGTCATCGTAGACAAGTTGTCAAAAAGACCGATTTATGCACCAACGCATACGACGGCAGATTCGAAAGACACCGCAAAGTTATTTTTCGACGACGTAGTCCGTCAACACGGAGTGCCGAAAGTTTTTATCAGCGATAGAGATCCGAAGCTCACAGCAAACTTCTGGAAATGTGTCATGAATATAATGGGTGTCAAACTAAGCATGACGACCGCTCATGGGGCGCAAGCAGATGGGCAAACAGAACGCCAAAACTTGGTTTTAGAAGACGCTTTACTCTGTCTGGTATCGTACAGTGGAGAAAATTGGGCCAAGCTACTTGGTACTGTAGAATAGCAATCGCCACCTCAGTGAACGCGTCTTCTAAGCTCACCCTGTTTGGGATCGATACCGGAAGAAAAGTATCCAATCTGATTTCTCACGAATACAGTGACTACGATGGTCTGGATCCACAACCCATCTAAGAGTTCTCCTCAAAGTTCGCCAAAAATTGTCAAGATCTAGTGCGTAAGGCACGAGAAAACCTAGAAAGCCCAGGAAAGGCAAAAAAAGTATTACGATTCTAAAAGAACAAGCTTCACATTTAACGTCGGTGACTTTGTTCTATTAGATAACAAGAACCTACCACTCAAGACAGTTAACTCTCACACAGAGTTGAAGAAAGCAAAGCTCGCCGTCTAAAAAGTTGGACCGTTTTAGATAATCAAAATGATTAACCCGAATGTAGCTAAATTGAAGCTACCGCGAAATATGAAGAAACTTTTCTTGTCTTTCAACGTCTACCTACCCTCGCCATACAAGCCGAATGTCTCTAAATTTGCGGGACGGCCAATTCCGAAGGCATCACCAGTTATCCTAGAGTCGGACACAGGAGAAGAACTACACATTGTGGAAAAGTTGCTTCGTAGTCGTCAGCGCAGCCGCCAAAAAGAATGGCTAGTAAAAAGGCATGACCTCCCAGAGTGTAATAGCACTTGGGAGCGCGGGAAAGCTATTCGCCACGTTTCGCATTGGCAGCGACTAGTACAGGACTTTCGAAACCGTAAACGCGAAGTCAAGTCCGGGGAGATGTCAGGCCGCCGCGTACGTGCGACCTGATATATCATGTACCCAGGTTAGGGTTACACAAAATGAATTTATATTGTATAAAACAATGACGTCATCTAGAATACACAGCAGACAACAGATTAGATAGACTGTCTGACCTCATTAGATGACGTCACTCTAAGGCTTCTAGAACGATAGGCTTAGAGGTAGCTGAGAGTAGCGAACTAAGGACCTAAACTTTCAGTTTTAAATGTACCAAGTAAAGCTCAAGCCTCCACATTGGCCTTATGTTCATCTTTCTTTGCTACCAAATCTTTTTTGACAGTTAAAACGTGCTGCATGTCGTTGCGCAATGTTTGAGGTCATTCTTAAGCTCTTGTAATTGTTCATGTGCCGATTTCTCTCTACTCTGCGCGATTGCAAGGCGCAACCATTTCTTTATCATGTTGCTCATTCAGCTCGCGCTCCACTTTTTCCACTAACGTTGTACGCTATTGGTCTCTGTCAGCAAGGCGATGCTGCAAGTGGACCACAAATTGGACCAAGATTGTCTCAGACTTTTGGTGGTCAGACACAGGACAATGCCTGATGCTGTTTCTCGAATCTTGGTCACGACAAGTTGGCTGCCACATCTGCCAGCACGTATGATGGGGATGGAATCTTTCTACAAACACGCAAAAAGCGCCTAAGTTCGTGTCTCGGATAAAGTCGTTTTATGATTTTATTAGCAAGAGCACAGAGCAGGATAGTGGGGGAACATTCAATCCTCAAGTTTCGGGTTACTGCATCAATCGTCAAAACTCACACCAAAGCACTGACGGGCAGATAATTCAAGTAGCTACTACTGTACGGTTTTCAACATAAACGTACAATATGAACTTTCAATTAAGCTATATGAAATATAATTATACAGACAGCAAACCGTATAAGCTCTAATATCGGAGTGGACCGACCTCGGTTGGTGCAGTGGTTAAGTCTTGCCCCCGGGACCGGAAGATCGAGTCCTACCGTGGACGAAAATCCAAAGTCGGATATAGTTGGGGTCCAAACGTGTAATGAAATGAAGCTCTTACAGCACCGCGCTTGACATGGCTTACACCACCCTGTATAGGGTCAGGTTCTCTAAATATCATCTCTAATATCGGCGTGGAACTACAATATCAAAACAAGGTGGAAAATATCCAATGAGTACGAGACAATATGATGTGATGCCGATAAAATCGTAAAATACGATGCAAATCAAAACTCGTGTGTCATGGGTATCGAAAGATCACCAAATAAGAGTGCATAAATTGCGTCGCGTGGTCAATGCAAGTGCGGTGATATCCATGATGTTACCTCCGCCTGTAGAGTACGTGTTGCGCAGCATAGTATTCCGGGTGGTCACATGTGGAAGGCTGGTAGTATCAGCAAAAACAACCATGTGAACATAGGGATGAAGTGATTTTTTTTCTCAATTACCAGTGCTGAAAACTCGGTAACCATTAGCTGTTTCATGAATGACAGCAGGTCATCACGAGCGTGGTCCATCATGTGGTAAAGCCGATTTCCAAATTCATAACCGAATGTTTAGGGAGGAGCTCGGATTTCCACTTGCCCGGACGACCAACTATCGGAGGGGGTACGCCGTTGTTACTTATCGGCGTCAGAATCGGATGAAACATCACCATCATGACTGATCCGATCTTCCCGGTCTTCTGACCGGTCGTTATGTATGATAGAATGCATGTTATGTTTCATCTCACCTTTTGTACCCATTGGTGTTTGGTGGTTACACTCACTCAGGTGGACTCTAGATGAGGAAAAATGTTACGAATCAGGTTGGAGAATGTGACGTTCACGAGACGGGGGCTGTTGCCGGGTGGAAATCTTCACCGGAGGACAAATTAGGGGTGATACTATATGCAAGTATCGCACAGGCCGGGTCGGGATACTTCAACCGACCGGGCCAACCAATTTACGGGAAATGACCAAGAAACATCAAAACCCACGATATAACCACGATCTTCCACTGTAAAACCAATACGTTATGTCCACAAAACATTTTCATTTAATCAAACGTGTTTCAAACACGTGGGCGTGAGGGGAGATGATTGAGAACCTTAAAAAATCCCATCGGGGGCCAAAATACGTATATGCGCGTCTTAACCGGGAATTAGTTGAGCTACAGGGGCCTAGTTAACCCTGTGCTCCCAATTACCGCGACACGTGGCGGAGCGACTCTTTTCTTGGGGGTGAATTCGTTATTATATATGCAATCTCTAATACCTAATGTACCATACACCGACTTATGTGACCCATCTCATACTTCAATCTTGATCGTCTTGTCACAAAGTTGTCCTGGTATCACCATAGACCAGTCCACAAACGCTTCTTCAACCTGATCCGTACCAGTATAGACCGATCTTCAGCCGATCCCGATCCGGTTCTCTGCTGATCCTCAACCAACCCGATCTTCAAGTAACAGCTCGAAACCAGCTCAGGGTCGGCTTCTTGGGATGTTGTACATCCGATTCAACACTGATCTTGGGTGGACTCCTTCCTTTTTTAACACCTGGAAGCTGATTCGGGACCGATCCAGACCGGTTCAGGATCGGCTCGAAACCAGGTCGAACCGGCTCTGAATCAACTCGAACCACCTTAGAAATCGACATCCTTAACTTGCCCAAGCCTGTCCTCAACCTCCATCATGCGTTAAACTCGCAAGGTTGGTTTGGAATCAGCATTCCTCTTCAAGTCGGACTCGATTCGATCCTTTAGTGCCGATTCGAGGCCGGTTTGTTGATTTTCGTAACTTACTTCTGCCGATATATCCCATGGTGCTCACCATTCCACATATGGTTCCTTCATACGCTTGGTCTTCATGTCCTAAGGCTGGTCCAACTCATTTAGTCAGTCAACCGAGATCTCAATACCACGTCACTGTGGTACCGTAAAATACGGATAGATGCAACACTAGCAACTTTACTATTGAACATTATTAGCCAATTAAATTTCCCGCAATTGATTCTCTTAATTCCGATGGGGCTGTAGGCTAGGAAAAAAACTGCGAAATTTACAAAACACGATCAAAGTACAGCTAGTAATAAATTTAAGTGGCATTACACTAAGTAATGGAATTCTTTTAGACGCGTTTTTCTATCGATCATGAAAACCGGTGAAATCCATGGCACTAAGGAAATAACTGAAGCCTTCCGTGTCGCTCCTCAGGTTTCGAATAAAATGTTGTGGCCAACCTCTCTCGCTCCAATGATGCGGCCGCCGACGGCTCTGCTGCTGCGTAGTAGCCGGAAATGATGCTACGTTTTGTTGTCATCTGGAACGAGATTGTCAACTTGTTCCGTGAAGGATATCTTGTGGATGACAAAGAAGCTGCTATTCTGCAGTAAGATATTCAGATTCGGGAGATGTGCTCGAGCCTGTGTTTCTTTGTCGGTAAACTCGTTGAAGCTCTTGAATACACAGTAAAGCTTGGTAAAGAAGGCAAGAACGACTCACAGCTCCAGGTTACATGGTACAAAATGATTGTTTGTCGGCTGTGCGCAGCTTCTTTACAGCTAGCATATACGTGTTGAAAGCGCTGTTAAGCATGTGACGATGCTGACGATTAAGATGGACTTCGTCCAATGGAACAGTTTGCTGTGAACGGATGAATAAGTAATTTTCACTGGTCAAGTGGTTTACGCAGACCATCGACGAGGATGAATTGGCGGTGGGCTGTTCAATGAAAACAGGCTAACGATATAAAGGAATCGCGACGCCATTGCAGCAGGAACAGTTTCACGGATGACTTGCCAGCAAAAAATCGTTTGGTGATGTTTTGGCGATGCTGAAGTTGAAGTTTGAGGGGCCCAATATGTTTGAAAGTCCAAAAATGGATATACTAAACATGTCCATGGAAAAATATAATGTCCTGCTTCGCGGCATTACTGCTTTGTTTATTTTGATGTGTGTATTGTGTTCGTTTTTTAAACTGTAATATAGCCGGTGCAGAAGCTACAAAATACCCTGTTTTGAGATTTGATAATACCGGTATTCTAATCGTATGGTTTTTATCTCTTTGACCAATCAGAGCTTATTTCAACGATGCGGAAAGATATAACACCCCACATTTTTTTGTATAAAGGTTCTATATTTTGGTGTTGCATCTATCCGTATTTTGCGGTAGAGTGATTCAACAAAGTCAGGAATAAGTGATCCACAGACGGCTGTTGATTGGTGGATGTGGGAACACCCATCAAGATGGAACCGTTGATGGATGGGACAGGCTGGTTCTATTCAGGATGGTATACAACTGATAACGGGTTATCGTTAACGTGGAGAAAAACAGGATGATGCCGTTGTCGCGCCATGTCCCAGAAACTAATGGACCAGTGACTATCACGATTGGATATGAATATTCAGATACTGGACCGAGTTCGTGTGAGCGTGCGAGACCGGATCGGTCAAGATACATGTGATGGGCAGCCGTAGAGACGGTTTGATATATCAGGCACGGTAAAACCTGGTCATTGGAGTGGATCATGGACGATCCAAGTGTTTTGAGTTGATGAGATATTGAAGTCTCGGTTGACCGGCCGAATAATCTGGTCCCGCCTTAGAATGTGAAGATCAAGTGTATGACGGAGCACGACGCGTGAAATGGCGAGCTGTATGAGGCTTATCGACTGAAACAAGCGACAAGGGTCAACGAACTTGTTCCAAATCAGCATTAAAGGATCAGATCGGACCCAACTCTAAGAGGAGTGCTGATTCAGGTTCAACCTCGCGGTTTAACGTACAATGGAGGTCGAAGATAGGGCCGAGCGAGCGGGAAATGTCGATGTTTTGGTGGTCCTAAGGTTTTTCGAAGTGATCCGTGGCTGATTCACCCTGATTCCCGTGACGGTCCCGAACCGGTTTGGATCAGCCCCGAATCAGCTTCCAGGCGTTGAGAGAGAAGGGGTTTCAGCCAAGTTCGGGTTTGAATCGGACAAACAACGCTCAAGAGACCGATCCCGAGCTGGTTCTAAGCTGATTCTAAAAGAACCACGTTGGTTACAGATCGCCAGAGAACCTGATCGTGATCGCTCCAAAAGTGGTACGGATCAGGTTGAAGAAGCGTTGAAGATTGGTTTATGGTGGTACTGGAACAACTTTGTGACGAGATGGGCAAGATCGAAAGATGAAGTAGGTCACATAAGTTTGTGTATGGTACATTAGGTATTAGATATTGAATATATAATAACAGGATTGAATAGCAAAGAGTCGCTCCACCACGTGTCGCGGTCATTGGGGGTACAGGGTTAATTAGGCCCCTGTAGCTCAACTTAATTCTCGGTTAAGACGCGCAAAAACGCATTTTGGATTACCGGAAGTCCCCCGACGTGATTTGTTTAGGTTTCCAACCCTCACCCCCTGTTTTGAACACGTTTTATTAATTGGAAAGGTTTCGTGGAATAACGTTTGTGGTTTACTGTGGAAGATCGTAGGTTTATCGTGGTTTTCTTGGTTTCTCGTTTTTTTTTGTTTTATTGGCTGGCCTGATCGGAAGAAGTTTCCCGATCAGCGCCTTTAGATACTTTAACTAAGTATCGACACTAACTCGTTCTCCGGTAAAGATTCCAACCAGAGAATACCCCCGTCTCGAAAATGTCACATCCTCCAACCTGATTCGTAACATTTTTCCTCATCTAGAGTCCACCTGAGTGAGTGTAATCACCGAACACCAATAGGTACACAAGGTGAGATGAAACATAACATGGATTCTATCATACATAACGACCGGTCAGAAGACCGGGAAGATCGGATCAGTCATGATGGTGATGTTTCATCCGATCCTGACGCCGATAAGGAACAACGGCGTACCCCCTCCGATAGTTGGTCGTCCGGGCTAGTGGAAATCCGAGTTCCTCCCTAAACTTCCGTCCAGGATTTGGAATTCGGCTCCACCACAATGGTGCGCGTGCCCGGATCACCTTGTGACTCAGGATATCACCGTGATTCATTTGAAGATGACAAAGATTTGAAATTCAAAGTGGAGGAAACTTTTTCGGGAGCATTGGAAGAAGACGTATCGCCTCCGTTGCTGTCCAAATTTAAAGAAAGCGATGGCCGACCTAGTTTCAGGTCGAAATAAAGATGAAACAACTCCCCACAAGGCTCCGACCGGAGGCGATCCGGGTTATAGTAAAACTAACTATAATCCGGGAAAGGATCGGGGTGCTGACCTCGATCCTATGCATAAAAAGAAAATTAAAAACGAGAAAAAGAGATGGGGGTAGATCGGTATGATCCACCTAAAAAAATACGTGAAACCTAAACCGAAGATGTTCGAAGAAGATGAAGAGAAGACCGAACCAGCAAAAAAAACACGGTTCAAGATGTCGAACGCTTGTTTTACCTTCGTGAGTTTCACAAATTCCTGGCTAACAACCAGGTTTTAAAAACCATCAAACCTAGATCCTGGCTAACAACCAGGTTTGAAAATCATCAAACCTAGATCATTGGAAGCTAGAAGGTCGATCAATTAGGCCGGTTATCACTGGTAGCCAGCTCGACCTGATCAGAAATCTCCTGTACCAGATCGATGAAGTAGGTTTCACTACTGGTGCATTCGACGCGAATATGTTGTTATATCTGACCAAGGAACTATCAGAGAAGCTATGATGACGCTATACGATCACCTGGCTTCATTGCTCGGGACGAATCCCGTGGCCCAATCACCGCCGGTTGATCCTTCACACCGATCGCAGCTTGTTGAATATCCAATGTATGTCGAATTGATTTATCAATCATCCCTGTCTGGAGCGGATTCTACTGATTCGTCGGTCGGAGTGACTCGTATGACATTGGACCCGATGGGAATCAGACAGACCGACTCCAAAACCGAGTCGCAGAACAGGAAAATGAAGCTTTAACCGGGTCAGTCGGGCCAGAAGACAGTTTCAAAGATGGCCAAGAAACTGCACCAAATAACCCGACCCCCAACAATAATCTCAACGGCGTACCTGAAGTTCCGGAGCAAACGAGAAACATGTTTACGTCTATGATGAACCGATTCGTGAGAGAACAACATGGATTTGCTCAGTACGTACCTGGACAGGAGCAACCATGGCAACCAAGGCAAAACATGAAGCAACTAACGACTAAACCGGTTTCAAACCCCGTAGATGTGGAAATGGAATCAGTCCGATCAGCCGGGATTGTCCGATCAATATGCCAAACCAGTCATCAAGGATCGATTAAATAAATCACCCCCACGTAGTGACGTGGACATGGAATCAAACAGGGGAATCAGTCAACACCTCGATCCGGGCAATTTGTATATGGAGATGCCTCGTCAGGCAAATCTGGCCTCGGCACAGGCATTTGCTATTGATTCCGGAACGATCACTCGAGTCAGGATGTCGACAATCTCTGAGTTGAAAGATTTTACCGGCAAAGACGTGGATGACGACCAGGCGGGATCCTGGCTCAGCCGGACGAAATCAGCATTTTTTAAGGGACTAGACACCAGAAGGTGAAAGATGTCTGATTATGCTGATCTGATGAAAGGTCCGGCCAAGAATTGGCTCAAGCAGTTAAGTCGCAAAGTACATTTAAAGTGGACTCAACTGTGTGAGAAATTTGAGGAGCAATATTGCAACTCAGGGGTATTTGTCGCGACATCCGATGAAACACCGATTAAATACTTGCACCGGTTGAATGTTGCTGGTCTGCGAGCCAAAATGCCGATCAAGGATCCACGGCATGGAAATATGGCTTGCAAACACGTTGAACACTTTATCGGCACTTTGGACAACCGCGATTTGGCCGATTAGCTAACTCTACTTCGTATAAGTAACGCGGAAGAATTGGAACAAACGTTGAGAACGTTACAGCGAGCTAAAAGTCAAGAACCCAAGGTCGAGGTGGGATCAAACCGATACCGATCGAAATCACACCCGGACCAGGTCAAGAAACCAGCGGTCGGCCGACACGAGCAATCCGGACGATTGCGAAGGAATCGGACAGTTACAGTTCGGGAGAAGAAAGTGGCCGGTCAAGTTTAGGCTCAGATGAAGAGCAATATTGCATATCCTCACGACGGAACCGGTATCCCGTCCGAGATCATCGATTAGTGGCATTGATGGACGGAAATCCGGCGGAACCAATCCTGATCAGGACCGACCTCGCAAGAAATGCGTACACTGTGGGTCGACTAAGCATGGAGATCGTGATTGTTGGAAGAGAATCACATACGGAAAATGTGATCGTAAGAGTCATCCCTCGGATCATTTTTTTTCGTGTGTAAGACCTGTGGGAAATTTCTCGACGCCGGTGCCTGATCGGTTGAAGAGTTTTTCAACCAGATGCGCAAGTGGTACGTGCCGACCAAACATGCCGGTATGCTTCCACCGGATGTCGAGAAAATGTTAAACAAGATCGCTCGCCAGGCTGGAATCTGGTTCAAGCCGAGCGGTCTACGTTCAGCATTTATGCATACGTCAGTAGCAGAAAAAAGTTTGAGGAAAAGGAGATAACCGACAATATATGCATTTCAAATTGTGCCGATCGGTGTCCGATTCATAGTTTCAGAGTGGACGAATATCCCGATCGAACGTGATCATGGAGTTGGACCTACTCCCTGGTGAATCTAGAGGATACTGGAAGTATCACTCTGTTGACAAGTGGTTTAAACAGACAAAAACTAATGGGATGATTAATAACGAAAAAAACACTATTCTATATGACTCTGGAGAAGAAGTCTCGATTATCGACTCCGCCTTTGCCCGTAAGGTGGGATGCCGCATAGACAGTACCCAGAGGCAAGAATGTGTTGGGCTCGGTGAAAGTTCATACATGACCGAAGGACGGTCACGTCCTTGGCCGGTTCCCTGGTCTACTATTTCAATGCTTGGATCGATCGGTTAGCCGGTCAGGACGTGATACTGGAAATGGATTTCATGGTTCCGGCCGGTATACGGCTTGATCTTTCTCATGGAACCTTGACTCTTCCGGATGAAGTGCAGATACAGTTATCTGGCCGACGACCATTATATGGTGTCCGCATGCAGGTGGCCAAAATGGGTCAGTATGAAAATATTGCTGTAGCCCGATCGGCGGATGTGATGATCCGGTCGACTGATTGGCAGCAGAAGTTATGGTTAACTCGTGGTGAACGATGGGTACCGACTTTTGTCAAAGGGATCGGCAGATCAAGCTATACCAGGGTTACCAACATATCGGATCAGCCACTGATTGTTCATGAAGATATGATCCTAGGGATGTGGTTGGCTGAAAGGAAAGCACCTCAAATATAGGGTATGTCTCAGTATGATCACGAAGATACATTGAATGGAAGAATCTGGCATATCAAGCCACCACGGACCTGATCAGTAATGGAGATTTGGTAGACGAAGATACCTAACCTTTAGTTGAAAAACCGGAGTATACAACTCCGAACAAGTTACTGATCAGGGGATCGTCGGTGAAGACGACGGGTGAAAGTTGTGTCGAAAAAGGTCCGCAGGTTTTAGATGTTACTAGAACCGTATCACTGATTATCACTGACCCGAAGGATGGTAATAATGATGACCCAACTAGATCCGACCCTGGCACTAACGAAATTAGTGACAACCTCGATTTGGTGGAGAAAACGGAACCTGAAGCTGTCGTAGTTGCTGAAGATGAAGTGGAACCCGAAGGAAATCACCAATCGGATGATTCGCTAGGGGCGATCCAGGCTGATACCGAACCGGAGGGAATAGACCCGGTGGATGAACAATAATGTATACATGAAGGTGGTGATCAATACATTGAAGACGTCGAAAAACAGATGGCGGTTATGCCAGAAGTATCACCCAACATACCTGAGGTCACCCTGGAGGATCTACAAGTCGGTGATCCCGAAGTAAACACTCCAGAACAGATCGATCAAATAAAACAGATCTTCTGGAAAAGGCTTCATTTATTGATTGGGAAGGGTAATGCCCTACATCCAGCTGCCTATGGAGCGGTTTGTGATATTGATGTGAGGAATGCGAGACCGATCGCCCAACGTTGTCGAAAAGTCTCGCCACAATACCGGGAAAAGCTATCCGATTTGATCAAGGACCTGTTGGGTACAAAAATTATCCGACTTTCAACATCCCAGTGGGCATCACCGATTGTGATTGTGATAAAAAATAATGGGGTTGATATTCGACTCTGTATCGACTATAGGATGGTGAACTGCATCACGAAGTTGATGATTTATCCAATGCCCTTGATAAATGATTTACTAGAAGATTTAGATAAAGTCTTATGGTTTTGTTCACTGGACATCGCTGGTGGTTTCGATGACTGATCATGATCGGGAGATATCAACTTTTGTTACCCCTTTTGGCATCTTCGAATGAAACCGGATGCCGTTCGGATTGAAGAACGCTCAGCAGATCTATCAGAGGTTGATTGACAATGCTCTCTATGGATACTCCCAGATCAGTGCCGATCGAAAGACCACCGAACCGCACGATGTGTTCACGGAAGCTGAATGAGACCAGGATCAGAGACGATCAGTCCTGGGAAGGCGATCATATATAGACGATATCTTGGTTACGGCAGCGTCATGGGATATGCTATGTAGTAAGGTCGAACGACTCCTGGACATCTGCGAGCGCTGGAATTTATCGACCAGCGTGGCCAAGAGCTTTTGGGGTCAGCCCAAGGTCGCTTATCTTGGTCATAATGTGTCGATTCAGGGTTTGGAAACAAACCCGAAGGACTTGGGTGCGCTCAGAAATCTACCCTTTCCCCGATCACTAAAGGCTATGCAGTCTTTTCTCGGATCCCTGAATTATTAAAGCCGGTTTATCGAGGATTTTTCGATTTACGCTGCTATATTATAGAAGTTGAAAGAAGTTGATTATCACATACGAGAGCGTGATCAGTTGGGAAAATCACCGAACGAGACCAGTCACGAAACTGAAATCAACGAATCGGACCTCAAAACCGGCTCGCTGAACGACCGAGCCTTGTCTGGATCGGAAGGTCATATGGAACGAGCTATGGTAGCTTTCAGTATGCTGAAGGCGAAGATGATTTCGACCCCGATATTGAAACATTTCGATCCGGAAAGGATTCCCGTGGTGATTTATATGCAAGTAAGTGGGTAATATCAGCCGCATTGGTCCAAGATCACGATGGAGTGTATTGTCCAGTGACGTTTACAAGCCGGACGTTGAAACCGAATGAGGTTAACTATGGCATGGTGGATAAGGAAGTGCTGGTACTGTTACGCATATTAATTGTCTGTTATTCTATGCTGGTGACCAGACAGATTAAAGTACTCTCTAGACGGTCCACCCTAGCTTGGTTATTCTCTTCGAACGGAATTGATGGAAGATTGGGGCGATGGGCAGCGCTATTATTTCAATGGACCTTGGAAATCATCAAATGCACCAAGGCTGAAGAGGAAGTTCTCGGTACCCTAGCAGCCAGTATCACCGCCCGGTCAGAAGTCGACGAAGCCCTGATCGAGGTTGATCATCGGCAACCGCGAGAATCAATCATTATAGCCCCACCGGTTGTAGGCTCGGATGAAGACCTGATCGTCATAAGTTTCGACGGATCAGCGAGCGTAAAGAAAGACGTTGGGGTGTATAGTGCGTTGTTGTGGAAATTACCGGAATGGGCTATCATATCTGCTGGTTCAGATTATACTCCAGGTATCGCAGTCAACAAATATCGCAGTCAACAAAGCCGAATACCGTGGTTTGTTGCTAGGTTTGGATCTTCAAGAACAAAAGAAAGGAAGGATAATCATATGTGGAGACTCAAATTTAGTGATTCAGCAAATTACCGGGGAAATCGACTGTAAGGCGCCGCGCCTGAAGTTGCTGTATGATCGCGTTATGAAAATCTTACGAGAATCATGACCTCTTGCACGTGAAACGCGACTAAAACAGGAGTGCTGATCATCTCGCCACAATAGCCATGCGTGATCAGACTTGACCAGTGATCACGGACAATGTAATGTTGATGAACGGATCGAAATTAACCGGTAATCTGAGCTGGTTCGCTCGGAGGATAAAGAAAAATTGGTACGAGTATCGATCATGACTAGATCGCGAACCAGATCGGCACCTCACAGACCGGTTTCTTAAGAAAGGTTGACGGAAGAAATAGTTCAGAAGCTGCGGATCTAAAGGATCCTTAAAGCGCAATATGAAGAAAAGTGGATTGTGGATTTAAAATCCTTCTTGAGTGGTGATCTGGAGAAATTGAGCCAAAACGGAGTAAAGATTTATTTTAAGTTCCAACTATGAGATGGATGAAAACAACTTGTTTTCTATTATTCTCATGTTGATCGAGCTGATGCGGATCTCGATCGATCAGCGAAATTGTTGATTCCGGAGACTTGTCAAGCCGATATTTTGCACCACTATCATGTCAGTTTGGAGGGTGGTCATCAAGGCGTTAGCCGGACGTACTACAGAATCCGTAAACATTTTCACTGGAGGGGTCTGTATCGGAGTGTCCAAAAGTTTGTTGGCACGTGTGCAGATTGTGAAACCGGGTAGGGTATGCCAACTAATCGAGGTAGATCGCCCAGGAATATCCAGGCGACCTACCCCTTTCAAGTGATAGCGATGGATCGTATCCCTCCCTGGCAAAATCATTTCAAGGGCAATACTGAACTGCTGATCTGGACCGACTTTTTTACCGGTCTGGTGATCGCCAAAGCTGGGTCTTTTCGAGCAGCCCACCAAGTCTCCCGCAGTTATGAAGAATGTGTTTTCAGGCGATTCGGTGCCGGTCAAGTAATCAGCCATGTTCATAAACCGGGTTTTATGGCTGAAGTTTTCCGATCGTTGAATCAGATGCTTGGTCAGAAACAAGGTACGACCATGACCTACCGGCCGCAAGCGAATGGTAAAGCCAAACCGATGGTACAGACGCTGACCAGAGCTATAAAAATGTATGTCGCTGATTCCTCCCAGCAAGATTGAGACAAATATGCGGAAAGACTGGTATTTGCGTTAAATTCTTCTTTCAATCGGGCCAAGGGAGATACCCCCTTTTATTTGGCTTATGGTTGGGACCCTCGATCTACCATCGAATCGGCGATTCCCGTCGGATGTACCCGAGGGCGATATCGCGAGACCGGTCGATGGCGTATGGGACTACAGCGCCACTACCAGCATGCGCAGGAACAGGTCAATGAACGACTTCGGAAAGCGATCCAAGAAAGGGTCGACCGGAATAACGATCAGGCCGATCCACATATATTGAACCGGGATCAAGGGTCTGGCTTTACCTGGATCGAGTAAAAGGAGGATATGCCAGGAAACTAGCGCACATATGGCACGGACCGTTCCATGATTCTGAGCTGATCGGCGATCATGATGCCCGGTTGATTACCGCAGGCACCGATTATGGAGTTTTTCCGATCGTTCATTTTGTCGAAACTGAAGCATGTCAAGGAGTTTCCTGATTGTCCTAAAACCAGGTTATCAATTGAAGATCAGCCAAGGTTCGATTTTGACGAGGATCTTTTGCCTGAAGACAGTTGGGAAAGAGTGTTAGATCAAGATAAATTCGAGGTTGAGAAGATTTTGGACACCCGATTCGGTCGACCCCATCGTGATTTCTTGGTCCAGTAGAATATTTATGACGATCCGACTTGGGTTGATGAACGGGACCTCAATTGTGGAGCTTTAGTAAGAGAATTTGAACGCAATCGGGTGAGACTGAACCGATTCAGAGTTCTGCAAACTCACGAAGAAGGTAACCAGGAATCACAATAGTATGGGTCGACACATCTATATGGATTGGCTAATGATAACAATCCGACAAAGTCGAAATCAAGTTAAGTAAGCTGGTTCGGGGTCGACGGACATATATATACTTTCATGACAAATATATTTACGTGCATATGAACAATCGGATACGCAAAAAGAGGACAAGATTTGGAACCTGGAGATATGGTCTCGAATTTTGAACGCAAGAAACACAAGAAAAAGTTATCGCGATAAATTAATGGTTACCGTACTTCACAAAAAAACACACCACTCAAAATAATCACAATTTCAGGTTTTTTATCACCTCTTAATATTAAGGTGATTTTTCACTAACAATAAAATCACAAAATCGCCAAACGGTTGGTACCAAAAAAATCACCATGGAGTCCACATTCTATTTTTTACTTCGAAGTATATCATTAGAGATTTTTGCTGTCCAATCTTTCCAACCAGAGTTGGGAGGAAGCACACGAACGCAGGCAATGTCTAACTCCCTGCTTAACAAATAACCGTTAAAGATGACTACGATATACTGTATGAAAAATACTTCAAGTAGCTCTCATTTTCTGTAAATACTGTGCCCTTGATACTGTCATCGCTTCTAAACAGTTTCTCAGCACTCTCACATGTTACCGTTCTCTTCAAACTATCATCCCTTCTCACAGTTCTCAGCGTTCTCAGATGTAACCGTGCTAATTCAAACTGTCACTTTTTGTCTCAGCGCTCTCAAATGTTACAGTATTATTCAAACTCTAAATCTTTGTCATCAGTTTATCTGCCTCTCCTTTGATCGGGGCTGATTCGCCTGCGCAATAGCAAAGTATATTTTTCGTTCCATTCCACCGCCAATGACGCTGACTGGCCCTAGCGAAACTTATTTATGGTGGGTGCCGTACTCCATTTTCAAGAATGTATGAAATTATTAAAAATAGTGAAATGTGGTTACCGGTAGAGGATAAGAGAAAATGTTGCGCCCAATTTGTGACGAATACTCTTACAATGCTTGATAATTACGTTGCACAGTTTTGATGATGCTCTTTATGATTTTGAAAAGGTGCCCTAAAAACTTAACAAAAAAAACACAATTTTGGTTCACCACCTTTAATTTTAACCAAATCACCTTTTTGAAGACGGCCAGGTGTTGGTTTTGTGAAGTACGGTAAAAAAAGAAATGAAAATGGTTGTCGCGATAATTATGGTCAATACTTCGCACGCAGACAAGATTTCTGAAGTCCCGGATGATCCATAGGATTTAGGCGATACTGGTTTCGCCAAGGATCTTGGCGATCGTCGAAGGACAAAGCATCTTGCAACGTGCCGATCGGGGTCGGGTATCCATAAACAGGATACCAATCTCCGGCATCAGGTGTAACATCCTTCGCTTCCACTCGCCGAGCAGGCAGGTGAAATACGGCGGGAAACAGGAAAACACACAGGTCACATTCGATGATTTGGACGCCATCCACCACGAAATCACAAATTGGAGCCCAAGCGACTCCGGCTTTGCTGCGGCGACGCTTGCGAGCATGGAAGTAATGTTCCATCCAAGCATCCTTGCGCATGTTGAGGGTGACTGGGAACTGATGGGTGGCTTCCCATATCGCTTGACCATGGTCCTCGCAGAATCGATCCAAACGTGCGTCAAGGCGTGAAACCAGGGGCGATCGGGGAAATGTAACCCTGGCGTAGGGGTTGCAAGAACTTTCCAGGGCTTCGACTCGATCATGACTCAGATAGCATTTGCTGTGAGCAAACCTGGGAGTCACGCGTCGTCCGAAGGTGCCGATGACTTGGCAGGGAAAATCCATCTTCCTGGGCGAGAGAAACAACGAAGAGCACTCTTCTTCTTATCTTGGAGGACCATAGGCGTTAAGTCCCAAACTTGACGAGCACTCCATCGCTGGTGATTCACAAGCTGATCCGCTGTGGGCCTAGTCTCTGAAATAATGTATAAGGCCATGAATTTCTTACTTGGGATCATAGCTATAGTCATCACCGCGGACGGCTGAACGCGAAGCCGGAATGAAGACGCCAGTAAAATTGGGAGGCCTACCGATCGACGTCGCATTAGTCGACGGAGGATTACTTGAGGTGGTCGGAGCCGGTCGCTCCTCCTCCAGTTTATCCATTCCATCGTCGTCCGAACAGGGTAAATTGATGGCATGACTTAATGAAGTTGGTTTTGGTAGGTTCGCGGTCGAAGCTCGACGATCGGTGCTGCGCGACTTGGCCAAGGCGGTCCTGGTTCGTTCGTCCAAGTCTGTCGAATCACAATCGGAATCAGGGACGAACAGGCGAAGACGTTTGGCCGGAGCTGGTTTCCTTTCAAAATGGCCTTTCCGCTTACGAGTCGTCGAACCCGACGATGCTGGTACGGGTTCCGGAATTGGGGAAGTACCAGACCGTGCGGGTTCAGGCGCCGCCAACTCGCTAATCGCGGGCTGATCAACTTCCACGTCGAACGGCGATAGAGAAACAGGAAAAATACCGGCGAAGGCGGGCCCGATCCAGGAAGCTTGCTCGATGTTTTACTGGCCGAGCCGAGGGTGCTGGCCAACTGGGGAAATCCGATTCCGATTCAGTATTCGAACCGGTCCACCACTCGTCCATATGGCGCGTCTCTATCCATAAACGTTCCGCTTCTTGGATCGTATGAGCCCTCTCTGGGATCAACTGGTCATGGTAAGAATGGTGGTCCTCGAGCAATTGCAGGTGGCCCACCATCCCAACCATTGACTTCTTCATTTTCTCGATGCGCTCATCTGGAGGGAGTAAAAGAAGTTATACATATGCCTCGAATAAGTCACATTGAACGGAACATACCTTGATCGCGGACGGTAATGGGTAGAGCGCGAACCATAGACTGCAACGAGGCAACAGTATCGGAGGGTTGTGCCGAAGCCGTAGAGCAGCAAGATCGGCGGATAACTGATAGCGCTCAGCTGTCAAGACCTGGATGCGGTCTTCCAGCTTTGACCGGTCACGGTTTTGATCGGCGTGGAAAATGCTGAGTGGTCGTGATCCACCTGTAAAGCTGACAGTCGCTTCACCAGGTCCGCAGATCTGCATTCCAAGCGATCTATCGTAACCTGTTGGTCGAACAACTCAGCACGAAGTGTCCGGTTGGTCACGGATAAGGTGAACATCTCAGGAATCGCGCCCCGAAGGCCCAGCCGCAGTCGGCTAGTGTCCGCCGAACCCAAGGAGAGCGAACCAGTCCCTTCCACTAAAAGTGCCAGTTGTTTCAGATAACTAAAAAACGGCTCGGAAGGGACCAGATGGTAAAACTCAGGGGCAGACGGTAGGAAGTCAACGTTGATGTCGGAGATAGGAAGCTGGTCGCGATCGTGGTGGTCGTGGAAGTCGAGGCAGGAGAAGTCACGGTAGTTGAAAGGCTTGGATCAGACGAACTTGATCCTGGAGGTAAGATACTGTCTGGGGGATCAGTCGGAAAGGCCGGGAAAGAACCAGGGGGCAGAAATAGATCAGACATGATCGCCAAGTGGGAAATATCGTTATGAGTGAATCGAACTACAGTCATTGCGCGGCTGCAGTTAGTCTCAGGGGCGGCTGTGGTAGAGTGATTCAACAAAATCAGGAATAAGTGATCCACAGACGGCTGTTGATTGGTGGCTGTGGGAACACCCATCAAGATGGAACCGTTGATGGGTGGAGAACCAAATTACATTTAGTTCAATTTAAATATCACTTATGTAATGGCACCCCATTACAAAAGCTCATTAATAGCGTAGATAGGGTGACGACAACAGAGAAAACGCACGCAAAGCACACTCATTTCGCATCAATTAGGGTTAATGTCAGAACCAGGACCCCCCTAATTTAGTGGGGTACACATTCTTTTAAAAATTATTAAAGATACTGGGTACCAACCAACACAATTTATACCAAATAAAATACAGCTACGTAGCAATAATAACATGACCTGAAATGATTAAACGAATAGTTCAAATATTAATATCAAATCAATTACAATACAAGAGAAGGCAATAGGACATCGTTCGCACCTGAACTGATAAAACAAACAGTTAAAATATTAGTATCAATATCAATCAAATCAATTCCAATACAAATAAAGACAATAGGACTTTGTCGCACCTGAAATGAAAAAAAAAAAAACAGTTTAAATATTAGTATCAATATCAATAAAACAATTAAAACATTCTTCGCACCTGATACGATCGCGCTTCATATACATTCATAAATGCGTTTACATCATCCCAACTTGCAAATTCTATCTCGTCCATTTCCTCTGATTCTCCTTCCTCTTGTCTTCGTCCTCATAGCTGCTGTCGCTTGAACGGCTACGGGCCCTGTCTTCGTCCTCGATAAAAACACGATACACTTCCATTAATTTGTTTTATCTCGAACTGAAAACTACAAACACATATTCAAATAGCGAAAGCGAAATAGCTGCAAGCTTGCTTGATTCAAGGGTCCAAAATTTTTGCCACGAACGAAAGGCTCAGCAGCAATAAGTACGTAAATTCTAAGGATGTAATTGTCCAATTGTGACCCGATTCCTGAGTCGAAACGGCGGATGTGATACTGCGCAGGTCCATTCGTCGGAAGAATCCGGTGGAGTTTGTTGGGCGCAAAAAGATATGCCTCGTGCGCATGGCTGGAACTCATGGGGTGGCAGTGTGGTGGTGTGATTAAGAAAACAGGAATAAGTGGTCCACATATAAATGTTGATTGGTGGTTGTTGGAATACTCATCAAGATAGAACCGTTGATGGGTGGGGCAGGTTGGTTCAACTTAGGATGGCATATGTGATAACGGGCTGACGTAAAATGTGGAGAAAAACATGGTGCTGCCGTTGTCGCACCCTGTCCCAGATAACAACGGATCGGCCAAGTATCACGATCAGATGTGAATATCCGGATGTCGGACCGGGATGGAATTAAGGCTGGACCGGTCAAGATACGTGTGATGGAGCAGGTTTATGGATAGTTTGACATAGCGGATGTGACAGAGCGTGGTTATGGAAGCCGATCATTGCTGATCTAAGTGGTTCAAGTGACGGGATGATGAAATCTCGTCTAACTGACTGAATAATTTGGACCAGCCTTATAATATGAAGATCCAGCGTATGATGGAACCCTATGTGTGAAATGGTGAGCTTTATGGGGCATATCGGCTGAAGCAAGTTGCGGGGATCTACAAACCTACTCAGAATCAGCACTAAATGATCGGATCAAGTCCGTTCTTAAGATTAATACTGATTCAGTGGAATCTTGCGGGTTTAACGCAAGAATGAGATTGAAGACAGAGTTGAGCGAGTCAAGGGTGTCGATATGTAGTCGATTCTGAGGTGGTTCGAGGTGATCTGGGGATGGTTCGACCTGGTTTTTCGAGCCGATCCTGAACCGGTCTGGATCGGCCCTGAATCAGATTCCAGGTGCTAAAAAAGAAGGATTTCAACCAAGATCAGTGTTGAATCGGATGTATAACGTTATAGTATAGTTTAAGCAAGATAAACGTTAGAGTAGACTATTTAATTAATCAAATAATCTCTAAGTTATATATAAATATATAACTAAGTCACGTGTCTAGAAGAAGGTAAGTTTAATAGTGAATATATTTATGAGTGG
>MIQA02024085.1:0-27963 GCA_001887855.2 Sclerospora graminicola
AGTTCAATATCAGACTTGCTGTCTGAAATGTGAATATTGGATTACAAGTTATTATAATCCACCCTGGGAAACAGATTCTGATACAAATAACGAATCTTAGAAGAGATCTAATAATAAGAGTATTATTAGATCAGTTTAACATTACATGTTTATATGATTAGTCAAGATCTAATTATAGTAGTTAGCTCAAAACCACTCATAAGTATATTCACTCTTAAACTTCCCGTCTTGCATCCACGTGTCTTAGGTATATATTCATATATACACCAAAGCTCAATTGGTTTCGTCAAATATTTATTTCCAAAATAGAACCAGCAATGACCAAAATTATTCGACACCTGTTCATAAACGTTATAAACCGTCGCAAACGGTTTTCGAAGGGTATTGCTAACAACCGACCAAAAACAATATATCGATCAGGCGAGGTGCGTGCAAGATGCCAACACTATTTGCAACCTTTGATCTTCCGCCCACCATATGCCGCTGACGTCAATCCTCGCCAAGTCTCTTGGCTCTAACAGCTTTGTATCCTTCCATAATGAATTACTGGCGAAAGTGCTTCAAAAGGTGCTCGCAAGCTCTTGATCTACAAAGGTTTCGCTGGCAGATTTTTAGGCGCTGAGGCTGTGAATGACATGCGAGAAACGCACATTGCCATTACACTCATCGACGCGGTGCTGATCGGTAAAGCCCTTCTAGATGAAGTGTACATTGAACCGATCGCGACATCGGTCACCACTTTTCAAGACAAATATGTCTTTTACCGTCTCACCAACGGTTATCCAGTCAGTAATCTCCCAGTTTTGAAATCCTGCCGCTCTATCACTGAGAATCTGTTGATCAGGCCGTCGTTTTTGCTGCTAGTGCATATTAAATTAGAAATACTGTTGCGCATTTTAATCACTCCGCTATAAAGATTTTGTTGTCTTTATACTACATACTTCGAAGTACAATATTTAAGTTTAGAAATAACGCTTGTAAATTGCAATTTGGATTTACAGAATGAACAACTAGATAATGAGAAGCTCTTCCTTACGTCTTCGCGGACTTCCCTCCGCTTGGAGTCATGTCGTTGTTCAAGAACGTCACAAGATCGTCGTGATTGACGTGATCTGCCTCTCCAGATTTTGATTAAGTTTTAAATCGGATTCCTTGCCGCGAGCTTCGGGTCCAATTAACGTCAAGAAAAAGACAGAAACATAGACAATGCCCAAGAAAATGCAGATGACTTTGCCGTACGCGTTGCAACTCACGCCATTTTCTCCGTCCGGCTGCGGAAAATACTTACCAAGAGAAGGTTTAATGATTGATTGAGAACCAGACTGACGAGTTGGTAGGCCATCCCAACAACAAAATCACTGTAAAGGGGTGATGAGAACCCCTGAGATGGACACTCCAAGCCAAAGAATGCTGCGAACATGACAGAATGCTGTCAATGCAGCAGTAGGGGTACAATAGAGCAGCACCGATAACAACCATCACGAGGATGGAAAGGCGACGGAAAAACACCAGCGAGTTGTAGTCAACCATAATACCATCGCAAATGGCGCCAACGATGGCGACAACTTGATTCACGGTAACTTGACTAGCGTTGAACTCGAACTGGCTCTGTAGCATGGTTGGATACAAGTCTTGCATATACATATACAGTCAGCATTTAGATGAAAATAAATACACAAACAGCAATAAACGTACCATGAAATTAAATCCATCCATCAGCAGCACCATGTAGCAGAAAGCAGCCAATGGCGCTTCAACGCGATCTCGACTTCAGCAGCCAAAATCCTTGGCACACCACGAACGCCTCATTACTCTCCGCGTCTTCATCGTTTTAGCCAACAAATTGAATCCTCCGGTTATACTGTAATGTAAATGCCTCGAAAAGACGATATAAATTACATTCCATTTTTTAAAATAATATTGTTTATAGGAGGTACTATTTGTAGCAGTTTCGACGAATAATTTTGGTCATAGCTGATTTGATTTTGGACATTTGACAAAACCAATTGAGCTTTGGTGTATAACTAAGGGACTATTTTATCAATTAAATAGTCCAAGTCTAAGTTTAATAAAAAAAAATCTTAATTAAACTATTGAAAAACAAATTACATTTGTTCCTAACCAATTGCACGCTTCCTTACTTGCAATTTAACAGTGTACGCCTGTAACAGCTAGCCTGTTACAGTGGGGTTGTCCACCGTGAATAAATTCTCCACACCACGACCGTCGTAGGTCGTGTTTTCTTCAACGCAGGGGTGTTTGTCACCCGTGTTGCACACGTTACCAACACGCAACGACTCTTCCGTTGCGTGTGCAAGTCCCACTGGACTCTTATCAGCGGATGTACCATCCGCTGATAGTACCTGGTGGTGCCATCGTTATCCACCAGACTGTCTAACTCTGCGGTTGTATCGTTAGATACAGCCGGATTACTCCCTGGTGATCCGATCCTGTGGGTCCGCCGCAGTCGATCGACAGGTTTACCCAGTCGATCGTTGGTTTGTGCTTGGACATCCAAGGGATGCCCAAGATAATATCGAGGTTGTCGTCAAGATCAAGGTCGATGTATTCGTCCTCGAACGACAGTTCGTCGAATTCGAAGCGTGTGCGAATCACACGCTTTGGTATAGTCACGGTTGCGCCTGTTGCTAACCGGACTGACAACATACTTCGTGAAGAGTCAATCTCCACGAAATACAACGACGTTAGAACCTCAGTTCTAACGAAATTGTTTGACGCTCCTGTGTCAAACAAAGCGCGCATAGGGACATCGTTTCCATGCGGCTTAACTTCCAGGGTGATGAGAAGTTTCCCTTCACTCTGCACATACTGACAGGACATAGTCCCGTCTGGGGCTATTATCCTCACATGCCCGATGTCGGCATGTGAGATAATCCGTCCAGTAGGGTGCCCCGCCCCTACTGGTTGTTGCCGTTTTTTGCATCAACAGAGGTTTGCCCCTGTTGATGTCGCCGACCAGCGGACTGTCCAGTCCGCTGACTGCGTGGCGCCGGCCATGGCGCCATACACTCATGGACATTATGGCCCATCTTCGCGCATCTATTGCAGGGAAGTAATTTCTTTTTTTCGGTTGCCTCGGGGTCGAGTCAACTGCAACCGATGGGTCCATCGGTTCTGGACCTCCTCCGCCCGTGCTCTGCCACGGGTTTTGGTGTCGTGGGACGAAGTGTGAACTTCGTCTGTTTGAATAATGATTAGCATGCTGCACCGGCGGCATGTTAAAGTTGAAATGCTGTTGAGCCCTTCGACTAAATCCAGCATGCGATGACGCTGAACGCATGCTAAATTCTTCCCGGATGCTTTGGACTATAGCATCCCTCAGAGGATTTGGCGGATTGCGGTAAAGACTCTGCTTAATAGGACGGTCATTCAGTCCTTTCATATAGCAAGTGCCCTGTATGGCAGGGGATACCGGCTCATACACAATATTTGATAACTAATATTGTATCTTCTGAGCGTAAGCTTGAAGACTCAGCTTACCTTGCCGGAGTTCCATGAAACCTTCCCGGTAACTAAGTTCCATTTCTGGAGCTTCGAAGTTGAGCTTCAGCTCAGCTTTTAATTCCTGATAAGTCAGGAACGCAGATTCATCAGTGGATCTGCGGCTCATTGCTCATGCCCTGGCGCGGCCGCCCAGGCATGTGGTGGCAAAATAAGCTTGTGAACGCGGGTCCACAATCTTTTGCGCAGAGATGGCATCTTCCACCTCTGTGAACCATCTACGAAGGGGTTCACCCCCTTCGCCAGTAAATGGAGGAATCCGCGCCTTTACTACATCAACGCTCGCTGTGGGCGTTGTTGGTGGCGACCGCGACAATATTGACGCGGAACGCACCTGAGGGTCTATGTAAGCCCTCTTGAAACTGTTCACCATTTCTAAAGCTTCCTCCAAGATAAAACCTCGGAGGATGGTGATGATGTCGGTCCCCATGGTCCACATCATCTCCACCACAGTATCCACATTTTGTTGTGGAATGCGAGAGAAAGATTCCCTCACTAAGTCTTGCGCGAGCTGTCGCTCGCGTTCACGATCGCTGACCGTCGTCATGACGGTCGGGCGGCTCTTAAATCTTCGCTCCGCTAGTTAACTAGCGGAACGAAACGAACAGTGATCGTAACGACGGACCACAAAGTGCTACCAGGTAACCACGTGTAGATAACCAGGTGTAACAGGCTAGCTGTTACAGGCGTGCACAATTAAATTGCAAGTGAGGAAGCGTGCAATTGGTTAGGCACAAATGTAATTTGTTCCTCACTTGTTTAACTAAGATTAAACTTAGAGTTGGTCTATTTAATTGATTAAATAGTCCCTTAATTATATAAATTAATATATAACTAAGACACGTGGCTGCATGACGGTAAGTTTACGAGTGAATATATTTATGAGTGGTTTAGAGCTAACTACTATAATTAGATTTAGACTAATCATATAAACATGTAATGTAAAACTGATTTAATAATACTCTTATGATTAGATCTCCTCTTAGATTCGATATTTGGATCAGAATCTGTTCCCAGGGTTGATTTTAATAACTTATAATCCAATATTCACATTTCAGACAGCAAGTCTGAAACTGAACTGTGATATTTCAACTTAAATATCACTTATGTAATGGTACCCCATTACACATCCAAATTGATAACCTTAATACCGTACCGTATCCCCAACCGGTAATACCGGTAATGTGTACCATGTTTCCGGTACACAAATCGTATTTAAAACAACAAATTTACTCTTTTCGGGTTGAATCTTCAGCGCAGCAAATTCACCAAAAAGGCGTACTACCTCTAACGCTATCGGGACCTGATCAGCATGTCTGAGAAACACCGTCGAATCATGAACAAATGCCGAGAAACAGTGCTCCTGTGTCCTGTCATGCTGCAAGGGTTGAATCCTTTAAAATATTTTCCCCTGAAGCATAGCCAACGCCGGCGATTCCACCGTCAGTATGAACAAGAGCGGTGCCAGAAGATATCCTTGACGAATGCCTGATTTCACCTGGATAAGGACAGAAAATTGGTTATTAATGAAAAATTCAGCTGTTGTGCCTGAATGAAGGCGTTTCATCAGATCCACAAATTTGGCCGAGAATCCAAACATCTTTAAAACTGTGAACAGATATATAACCTGTCCACAGTGTCATAAGCCTTGCTAAAATCTAAAGAAAGAACGCCGGCACTCTTCGCCGCCATCACTTTCTGTTGTGTCTTGTATGTTTCGAATGCAGCCATCATCAACATAACGGCTTTGTCCAACAGCCTTCCAGCTACAAAACCTTGATGAGTCTCCCCAATCAATTGACCCAAGATACATTGCAAACGCCTGGCCATTATTTTTGCAAATAGTTTATATCCATTTGTTAAAAGCGAGATGGGTCGGTAGTCAAATGCGTTACTTGAATCACCCTTTCCTCCGTAACGGGATTGTGGTGGAGCCGATTTCCAAATCCAGGACGGAAGGCTTGGGCAAAATCCGGATACCCACTAGCCCGGACGACCAACCATCGGAGGTGGTACTCCGTTGATTCAGGATCGGATGAACCATCACTATGATGACTGATCTGATCCTCCCGGTCATGTGACCGGTCGTCATATGCGATAGAATCCATACTTAACTTCATCTCACCTTGTGTACCCATTGATCGGGGGTGGTTACACTCACTTCAGGTGGGACTCGGTGACGAAAACGATGATCTTGATCAGGTCGGAGGGAATGACCTTCTCGAGACGGGGGTGTCCCCGGGTGGGAATCTTCACCGAAGTACGAGCCAGGGTCGATACTTAACTTCAGTATCTAGGCACTGATCGGGAAACTTCGTCCGATCAGGTCAGCCAATAAGAACGAGAGACAGCGAGAAACAAAAAAACACGATTAACCACGATCTTCCACAGTAAACCACAAACGCTATCTCCACAGAACCTTTCCAATAATAAACGTGTTCCAAACACGTGCGCGTGGGGGTGGGTGAGGTTTGAAAACCTAAACAAAACCCGTCGGGGGTCTTCCGGTAAGCCAAAATGCGTCTAAGCGCGTCTAACCGGGAATTAAGTTGAACTACAGGGACCTAGCTAACCCTGTGCTCCCAATGACCGCGACACGTGGCGGAGCGACTCTTTGCTTAGTGGGTAAAAGAAATCCTGTAATTATATATGCAATGTCCTATACCTAGTGTACCATACACCAAATCATGTGCCTACCGACCATGGTTGGTGCAGTGGTTAAGGCCCTGCCCCCGGGACCGGAAGATTGCGGGTTCGAGTCCCACTAGGGACGAAAATCCAAAGTCGAACAACTTGGTTGGGTTGTAAGTATAATGTGACGCATTCAACCAAATCGTGTGCCTACCTTATACTTCGATCGTGTTCGTTTTGTCGCACGGTTGCTCCAGTACCATCATAAACCCATCTTTGACGCCTCTTCAACCTGATTCGTATCACTTCTGGACCGATCACGATCAAACTCTCTGTCAATCTTCAACCAGCATGGTTCCTCGGGAATCAGCATAGGACCAGTTCGGGATCAGTCCCTCAGGCACTGTTCGCCCCATACCAACCCGATCTGGACAGAAACGTCCTGTGAATCTCGGATCTCGATTCGAGATCATGTTTTCCGGCAGTCTGTGTATACGGAATACCGTGTCAACGAATATCCGCGCCGTTTGCGCAGCGGTGACATTCGCTGACACTGCAGCAAGATGAACCATCTTGCAGAAGCGGTCCACAAAGATCACTATTCCTGTTTTCCGACTGTGATCAGCCGGAAGACCAAAGATGAAGTCCATAGAAATGGACTTCCAACACTCTGTCGGAACCGGCGAAGATTGGAGGGGAGCCTGCGCAGAGTGCGCAGGCTTGACGCGCTGGCATATCTTGCAAGCGCGTACATACTTGCGTACCCATTTATATTGGTTACGCCAGTAGAAATCGCGTGCGAGAGAAGCATATGTTTTCTCTCGTCCTTGATGCCCCGAAATCGGTGCATCAGGGTACTCAAACAAAAAATTTGATGTTTGAGATCATCGACGTTTGGAACGACGATGCAAACATCTTGTTGTTGGTTTGTGCTATAAAGCAACAGACCATCCTGCAATCGATAACGATGCACGCAACCGCGAAGGAACTCTGGAAGTTCCTCGCGCTTCCAATCAGATTGATTATTAAGTAATTGAGAAAGAGGTCGAATTAAACCGGCATAATTGCACGAATTTTTGTGCAAGTATGTCGCCAACCCAAGGAACTATCGAAATTCCTTGACGTTGTTTGGTGTAGGCCATTTCACGATCACCCTGATCTTTTCCGGATCAGGGAGCACCCCGTTCTTGCCCACAAAGCAGCCAAGAACGGGTATCTCAGGTGCACCAAAGGTGCACTTCTTCAAATTCGCATAGCGCTTATCCGTACCCATAAGCTCTAACACCTGACGTAGATGTTCTTTATGAACATCTACATCATTTTTACCGTGTTCAGCCTTGCTGTGGATGAACACGTCGTCAAAATAGTTCGGTGCAAATTCTCGCACCGGGCGCAATAGATGCGTGACGCATCTATTGAATGTAGCATGGGCGTTTCGAAGCCCCTGTGGCACCACAGGCCACTCCAAATGAATACCGCTTGGGGTGCTTACTGCCGTGAGAGGAATATCCTTCTCACGCATAAGGATTTGGTAGAAACCATCCCATAAATCGAGAGCACAGAAGACGGTGCTCCCGCTCATGCCATCAATGATGACATCCTTCCGCGGTATCGGCGTCTGTACCGGTACCGTGGCTGCGTTCAGCCACGGTACCGGTACAGAATGAAAAGCATGAACGATTCTCCACCCACCGGTAGATTCCTTCACACAAAAGGTCGGACTGGAGTGCGGTGAGGTAGACTCCCGCACATGTCCCCCTTACGACGAGTTTCAAAGAACTCGTCGATCGCTTCAAACTGGTTACGCGGTAATGGCCTTTGCTACGTGACACAGTACTTTGTGCCAGGGCACGAGATCAATCTCGTGCTTAGTTCCCTTATATTTAGGGAGCTCGTAAGGTACTTCTTCTGGGAATAAGTCAGCATATTCCCAAAGTACCTTGCAGTATGGGAAACTCGCTTTAAGCGACTCTCAGCTCTGCGCTTTAAAGCGCTGTACTTTGGTTTGTTCATTGAAAACGGTCTCGTTCCCAATGTCATCTGCCTGCAGTGTGGATATTCGTTCACGAATATCCACAAGATCGTCTGTTGTAAACGATGACACAGATCTGATCAATCTGATCATAGTGTAAGTTCTTCACGAATTTCTTCCAGCTCAAGGCTGGAAGAGCCATCACCTCCGAACCTAAGTTCGGGGGATTGTCGAGTGTTAGAGACTGGGTAGCTAATCCAGTCTCTGTCTGCGTCAAGATGTTTATCGTCTCGACGGACACAACCACATGATCAGACGCACACGTCTAATTTATCGCCTGTTCTACGGCACGGTGATTGTTATTACTCGTGCGCAAGAGATCGTCAGCATGGTGGCCACTGTGAACCATGTGGTTTTTCCACTCACGCGTGCTCTCAGTCGTGGGTTCTTCGTCTTCGACACGGGAATCACTTACACCCGTGTCGGTATCTTCGTTTTCACTGTGGGTGTTTCCCACCGTGGATAAATTCTCCACACCACAACCGTCGTAGGTCGTGGTTTCTTCAACACGGGGGTGTTTTTCACCCGTGTTGCACACATTACTGACACGCAACGACTCTTTTGTTGCGTGTGTATGTCCGTCTGGACTCTTATCAGCGGGTGTGCTATCCGCTGGTAGTGTCAGATCAGACCTGGTGGTGCCATCGCTACCCACCAGACTGTCTGACTCTGCGGTTGTATCATTAGATACAGCCGGATTACTCACAGGGTGATCAGATCCTGTGAGACCGCCGCAGTCGATCGACAGGTTAACCCAGTCGATCGTTGGTTGATGCTTGGACATCCAAGGGATGCCCAAGATTACATCGAACTTGTCGTCAAGATCGAGGACGATGTATTCGTCCTCGAACGACAGTTCGTCTAACTCGAAGCGTGTGCGAATAACACGCTTTGGTATAGTCACGGTTGCACCTGTTGCTAACCGGACTGACAACATGCTTCGTGGAGATTCAATCTCCACGAAGTTCAACGACGTTAGGACCTCAGTTCTAACGAAATTGTTTGACGCTCCTGTGTCAAACAGAGCACGCATGGGGACATCGTTTCCATGCGGCTTAACCTCCAGGGTGATGAGAGGTTTCTCTTCACCCTGCACATGCTGACAGGACATAGTCCCGTCTGGGGCTATTATCCTCACATGCCCGATGTCGGCATGTGAGATAACCCGTCCAGTAGGGCGCCCCGCCCCTACTGGTTGTTGACGTTTTTTGCATCAACAGAGGGTTGCCCCTGTTGATGTCGCCGACCAGCGGACTGTCCAGTCCGCTGACTGCGTGGCGCCGGCCATGGCGCCATACACTCATGGGCATAATGGCCCATCTTCGCGCATCTATTGCAGAGAAGGAACTTCTTGTTTTTCGGTTGCCTCGGTGTCGAGGCAACTGCAACCGATAGGTCCATCGGTTCTGGACCTCCTCCGCCCGCGCCCTGGCGCGGGTTTTGGTGTCTCGGGACGAAGTGTGAACTTCGTCTGGTCGAGAAATTGTTATTGTTAACATGCTGCACTGGCGGCATGTTAAAGTCGAAAGGCTGTTGAGCTTTTCGACTAACCCCAGCATGCGTTGCTGCTGAACGCATGCTGAATTCCTCTCGGATGCTTTGGTCTATAGCATCCCTCAGAGTCTTTGGGGGAACCCGATAAAGACTCTGTTTGATGGGACCGTCATTCAGTCCCTTCATAAAGCCAGTGACCTGCATGGCAGGGGGCACCGGCTCGTATACAATATTTGATAACAAATATTGTATTTTCTGAGCGTACGCATGTAGGCTCAGCTTGCCCTGCTTGAGTTCCATGAACTCTTCGCGGCAACTAAGCTCCATTTCTGGAGCTTCGAAGTTGAGCTTCAGCTCAGCTTTTAAAATACGTCAGGAACGCAGAACCATCAGTGGCTCTGCAGCTCATCGCCCATGCCCTGGCACGACCGCCTAGGCATGTGGTGACGAAATAAGCTTGTGAACGTGGGTCCACAATCTTTTGCGCAGAGAGGGCATCTTCCACATCTGCGAACCATCTACGAAGGGGTTCACCCTCTTCGCCAGTAAAGGGCGGAATCCGCGCCTTTACCACTTCAACGCTCGCACTAGCTGCGGGCGTTGTAGGTTGCGACCGTAACATTGCGGAGCGCACCTGAGGATCGACATACATCCTCTTGAAACGGGAAACCGTATCCAAGGCTTCCTCTGGGATTTTACCTCGGAGGAGGGAGATGATCTCGGGCCCTATGGTCCGGATCATCTCTATCACAGTGGTCAAGGTTCCCTGTGACCAGTTAGGGAAGTATTCCCTAACTAAGTCATGCGCGAGCTGTCGCTCACGCTCACGATCGCTGGCCGTCGCCATGACAGCTGAGCGGCTCTTAAACCGATCGTTTCGCTAGTTAACTACCGGAACGCGTCAACTGTGCTCGTTCAGACGGACCACAAAGTGCTACCAGGTGTAACAGGTTAGCTGTTACTGGCTTACACTGTAAGAATTGCAGTGAGGAAGCGTGCAATTGAGTAGGACCAAATGTAATTTGATCCTCCTTAGTTTACTTAAGATAAACGTTAGGGTAGACTAATTAATTAATCAATTAGTCTCTTAAGTATATATATTAATATATATAAATCATAAGGCACGTGTGCACAAGGAAGGTAAGTTTATAGAAGTGAATATATTAGAGTGGTTTAGAGTTAATATACTATAATTAATCTAAACTAATCATACAAACTTGTAGTATAAAGCTGGTCTGAATGATATCTTTATCATTAGATTACTTGTTAGATTCGATAATTATATCAGAATCTGTTCTCAAGGTGGATTATAACAACTTATAATCCAATATTCACATTTCAGACATTAAGTCTGAAATTGAACTGTGATATTTCAACTTAAATATCACTTATGTAATGGCACCCCATTACTGAAACTCCGTCTCCCTCCACACCTGGAAGCTGATTCGGGGCTGATCAGGATTGGTTCGTGATCAGCACAGTGATCAGTACAGTGATCAGGGCGATCAGCACAGCGATCAGCAAAACATCGACATCGCCCGCTCACTCAAACCTATTTTCGACCTCCATTGTATTTTGGACCGCAAGGATCGCACCGACTCAGCACCCCTTTTGAAATTGGACCAGATCTGATCTATTGGTGCTGATTCAGGGTGGATTCATCGACCCTTATCGCTTATCCCAGTTCGGTAAGGCTAATACAGCTCACCCCTTCGCATATCATGCTCTATCGTGTACCTGATCTTCATATCCTAGGGCGGGGCCAAGTTATTCGACCGATCAGACCGAGATTTCCATATCCCATCCAGCTTCAAACATTTAGATCATCCATGACCCGCTCCAATGAACGGGTTCTGCTGTTCCTGATATACCACACCGTCACTGATGCTGCCCATCATGTTGTCTCGGCCGATCTGGTCGCATGAACTCAATCCTGTGCTCAGTATCCAGATCAGACCGTGATATTTGCTAGTCCGTTAATATATGGTACCAGACGCGATAACAATATCCTCTTATTTTCTCCACATTTTCGATGGACCGTTGTCACCTAATGTCATCCTGAACGAAATCAGCCTGTCCCACCCATCAACGGTCCCATCTTGATGGGTGTTCCCATCGCCACCAATCAACGGATATGTGTGGTCCACTTATTCCTGACCACACCTGTGATCACCCACTTTCACCACTTGTGATAGGAGTTATTCACTGTCGTTGCACGCACCCGACTCTGATCTAGATTTGAACTTGATCGCCCCGTTTGCGTATTGGCTGACTCTTTGCCCACTCGATTCACGGCTAGTACAAGTGCGTATCAACCGGCTTTTAGCTACCCGCCATTTTTTTTCGGGGTACAATTGCCATGATTCATACATCATCAACATATGTCCTAAAGTGCATCTGTAGTGTTTGATTGAGAAGATTTAAAGAACTGCTGTACATGTCCTTCAAGTGCATCTGTCCTTCCACAAAAGCTAATTTCCGCACGTAATGCAGCATAATCAAGTATATATATGTACTTCCTCCGCCGCATAAAAAACACAGCACATACACAAAATCACTCGTAATTGGTTCAAAATTACGTTTCAGAGAACACGGGTTGGCTGAAAAGAAAGCACTAGATCACCTTTTTCTGTTAATATATTTTTCTCATTGAATCTCATCCTAGGACCGACGCTATGTCGGAATGAATGGACACAGCGAGCTGCGGTCGACGAGAAAACTCCCGCCCTAGTCCAAGATGGCAATCAGGACGTACTGAAAGCATGCAAATAAGTGTATCAGTAACAGTACTGTTAGAGGACGAAGTTTCTACTCCTCAATAGTGCCAGATCAAGCGTTTCGCAGTCCAGAGTTGTTCGAGCTTAATGCTGTTGTTCGGGCGGTAAATATCCCAGTTTCAACACTGGAAGTGCCTGAATATGATGAATGTTCATTTTCGTTGTTTGGATGCATTTGCTGTCGTTCAGCAATACTACGAGGCAAGCGGATTACTAGATCAAGACATAAAAGCCAAGAAGGTGTTCTAGCTGCTCTGGTCCGACCATGATACTCTATTGAATTGTTTCTTGTTAGTTTTTATAATTTCTAAGTTTTATGTGCCGTTTTCAAAAGTTCGCGCGTTCTCTTCTGATTGTAAACCCCTATAGTGAATATATGTATAAGATGATAATCCGATCTATCAATTTAGATTTGGTGCGTTTATTTTGGACACCTAAATATTCCGATCGTGCGTTTAATTTGCCCCGGAGGAAGTAGTTAAATACCAATTAATCTTTTTTGCGTCGGTTTGTAGTACGTCAGCCATAGTGGGGTGGTATACATCAGTATGCTTTCTGAATAACTTAATCAGCTGTCCCCAGTCGTACTTTCACACTAGTTGGTTGTTGCTTGTACCACCACTTTGCAGGGTTCACTATATTGAACACAAACATCTCTAACCTATGCGGTTGCATCCCAACCGAAATATTTGCAATGCGTAAGAGCTTAGACAACCACGCCCGTGCATCTTCTGCACATATTCTGCAGTACTGTCGTTACAGGGCGACTTTCCCTTTGCGACAATGTACCATCTCTTGCTGTTTGCTCAACGTCTTCATCATTATCCGGGTCTTCACTCGAAAATGAACGCCAAAATATTTTTCGTGCTGCCTCTCTCTGTGTTAGGCGTCTTTTCCGAGCTAGCGTAGAAGAAATACTTTCCAATTGATCTAGTCATCTCGCAATAGTTTCGTTAGCGACTCAATCACTGGTTCATCACTTTGGGCACTTGGTAATACCAACATTACTGCATCGAAAATTCCAACGTTTTTGTTTTTTTCTTGTAGAGCGTCTTTGCCGTAAAATTCGTTCTACCCTCTCGTTTTCTTTCTACTCCACATTTTCATTCACTAAATCACTCAACGTGGGTTGTTTATAATCTTTCTGTGGTGCGTGTTCCACGTCTGGCACTACTCGGTACGTCAGATTTATAACTTATCCAAACCACCATTCCGATATTGCATTACCGATGTTTTCCACTGATTTTCCGCCAACAACAATGAGACCATCTTTCACTGTGCGGTGAGGGTCCAGTCCGTAAAGGTCCTCTAGGTTTTCTCGACGCTACGTTTCATATCCACACTTGTGGAGCAGTTCTTCATTTTGGTGAAGTCAACTAGAAAGTGTGAATGTAAGTGGTCTACACCGCTACGCTGATTGGTCAAATGGAGGTATCGACTACTATTGATTGGTAGAAAGAAAGATCGGATGCTGGGTGGGACGAGTAGAATGATCAAGTGGCCGTTATCCACCTAAGCCTGGTTGATCAGACAGGGATGGGGCGATCCGCAACGGTACACAATAGAAGAATATATGGAGAAATGGTGGAAAGTACAATTGAGTGGTTAGAACCAAAATGATTGTGGTAGAAAAAGCTGATCAGAGTGAGCCGATCGTTCCCAAAATGGTGAAGTGACCGACCGGACTTTCTCCAGAAGCCAGATTATACGTTGGAATTTGCCGCCCAGCTTGGATGATCGATCTATTTTACCCGTTGGTTGTTATAGCGATTAAATTTTGGCGCTTTGGTTATTATGAACTGATTCGACCGGTCTATCGGCATGACCGACCGACCCAATTCGCTGATCGGATAATTTCGGAGATTGTGAAATGGTTATGAACACCGATCGGTCGATATTGAGGTTGAAAGAGATCGATAACTGACGGCTTAAGAATTTTTACGGCTTGGAAGACTGGTGTGGTGACGTTTGGTACCTTGGTACCTTGTCCCACTGGCCCGGACGACCAATTTTTCGGAGGGGTACTCCTTGAATCCATATCGATCTCTTGATCGGACAGATCACCACTAGAGCGATCAGCCCGATCATCCCGGTCTTTTCACTGGTCATAGCAAAGGACGTACCCATTGGTTCACGGTGGTTACACTTACGAGATGGACTCTAGATGGAAATAACTTTCCCAATCTGGTCGGGGAAGGGTGAGACGGGGTTGCTCTCAGGTATTCATGTAAAATCCCAGGCCCGTCTCTTGTGAATTCAAATTTCATATAAGGAAGACCATGTAGTTGAATCCAGTCAATTTCAAAATGTGCCTTTGATACCGATTCATTTTGGCACATGCTTTTGAGGACATGGCAATCCTTTTTGGATCATCTTGTGACAACTATAACGAAAACTGCAACCAAGGCCATCCATGTACAATCACTGCCCCTTCCGTGGGTTCTAAAGAATGTCTCTTCAAAAAAAAATTGTATACATTTGTCGTCTCTACGTCATGAGTCGCAGCACCAGTTGTCGTAGGGTACCCCCAACATTCGTATCTAATCCAATTATAATAGAGATAATCGAATAGTCAGCTCTAAAAAGGGGTAATTTCTTACATTAAAAAAACTGAGGTATAGAAGTACATCTTCAAACAGGTACTTACTACTTATCCATTCCCACTTATATATTCCCACTGAAATCGTGTCTATTAAATTGGCATTTTTGAAAGAAGCTATCCATTCCACGTTGATCGCCTCAATTTGGCGAAGCCTCAAATTTCTCCAGCCTTTCATTCATTTTCTCCATTGAATTTCATCAATCCTTGAATTTATTCTTGCCACTGATGTTTTTACTTCCGTGAACATCAACATCATACTCTTCCTTGTCGATGATCGTGTTCCTTCGTCCCTGCCAGCATCTGGATCTATGTTTTTTTTGACGAAGTCTTCAGTTAATCCAGTGGTTTTACTTGGGGTCAAAATCTGTTAGAATCGCACTCCAAAGTAAAGAAGAGTACATAAGATAGATGTAAAACTGTATATATATAAAATGCATTTATCTCTTCCTTAACTAAAGTGTCAATTCGTTCCCGCAATTGCGTGTTTTCAGTGTAGCCAATTCGAAAGTATAATAGAAAGATAACACTATACAAAACGATATTACAACAAGCTTCCGACACCGTACTGAGGATTGGACTCACGGTACGATAAACTAAACAAAATAAATGATAAGTCTTGTCCATAAAACGTTGCAGCCATGACGTGAGCGTCTCGTAGTACCCCCCCCCCTCCCCATTTGTAGCTGATTATAAAGGGTATGTGTATATCCTGTTCTGTTCTCTTCTTTTTATTATCTTTTGATCTAAATTTTCCTTAGTGATGCGTGCGTCAGTAGAACGTTCTATACTGCCAACTTCTCCGTCATTATTGAATGCAATGCAACATTATTCAGTATGTTTATCATACCGATAAGTTATTCAAAAACGTTTGGATAGAAAACCCGGGTTCTACACCTTTTCCCGGTCAAAGCTGGATTAGTTTTGAGCCAAAGTTGGATTTTCAGGTTTTGGAAAAATGAGGTTTCACGCAATGTCAGATTCTGTAACGAGCAAAGTTGGGTTATTTTGCGTACTTAGTGAAAACATAACTGTGTACAGCATTTTCCCGCAATAACTACGACGATGTCTTGTGTGTATAATTTGCTTCAAACGCTGTCGCTGACCCATCGCGCCGACATCGCTCTCGATCGGGCGCTGGGGCCAACGTCATCGCTGGGGGTCCTAGAAGCAATTGCCGGCGAGCTTCCTGATGAGGACGAGACGCCGGAAATTGAGGTCCACGAGGATGGTTGGCTGACGAAAGGCGCGAGGTCTATTAAATGGGTCAAATGGGACTTTTTGTTGTGAAAGGAGGAAAGACCCTGACGACGCCAGTTCCTGCGGCATACAATGGACAAGAAGGAGCTGTGGCGATACGGGTGGCTTTCAATGGACAGAATTACATCGATGGTCCGCGCTTTTGGTACGCTCAAGAGACCATGGACAAGAAGGAGCTGTGGCGATACGGGTGGCTTTCAATGGACAGAATTACATCGATGGCCCGCGCTTTTGGTACGCTCAAGAGCCATAATTCAGTTCGTCGGTGCCATTAGTCGTGACCAAGCTGGTCGTCAGTGGATCAAGATCGTCGGCCGCCATTTTCCTCGTCTTTGACGTTAAAGTGTTTCTTTGGAGCGCAACTGATTATGATGTCAGCTGCCTGGGTGCCAAATCAAGCGATTCGTTGTCAAGTGTCAAGCCGTGGCATTTAGATTCTGCTTGAATGGCGTCGACGTGATCGAGTCAACGCTGCCGTTGACGTTTGAATTCGAATCTCCATCTCGTCCGGTACTACTTCCAGAGTATACTAACTCTACGGAACTCTTTTTCCATCCACGACGGATAGATTCCTTCCCATGTGTTGGACATGAGACCACGGCATGCATTGATTCATCAACAAGTAAACGTCGTGCTGGCATCTCGCGCTTGATTGAGGATACCGAGACGTGGACGTGTCGAGTGGGGAGACTTTAGCGCCAATTGCCGCCGTCATGTTGTCCCGTGCTCGTCTCGGTTATCTTGAACATCGTGGACAAGGCTAGAGGAGGAAACAGCACGACATTGACGTACCATACACCGCCTCGTGTTGCTTTCACGGGACGGCTTTAGAAGGCCATAGAGAACAAAGTACCGAGTTCACAGTGATGTCTCCACTAAGTACGAAAATAATCCAACTTTGCTTGTTAAAGAATCCGACATTGCATGAAACCTCATTTTTCCAAAACCTGAAGATCCAACTTTGGCTCGAATCTAATCCAGCTTTGACCGGGAAAAGGTGTAGTCGTAACCATCGGTTTTATGCAAAATGAGATATTTAAGTTAATACTAGTACATTCAGTAGCTACATTAGTGTCATCTATCCAAACTCGTTTGGTTGAATGCGTCTCATTATACTTATAATCCAACCAAGCTGGTTGGCCCCGGGATCGAACCTGGGACCTCCCGGACCCGTAGTGTGCAGCGCACGACTCGACAACGGTTGGGTATATCTAAACTCGTTTGGTCTACGAGATGTTGGTCTCTCTGCGAATATGAAATGTGCGAGGTGAGCGAGTGGAGTGTGATAATCACTACGCAAGAACGGGAGAGATGCGTCACAGTATTATCACCCGGCTCAAGTGGTCTTTTCACCGCTAAGTCAAGTCGGAGATCACATATTACGTGTCGGGGAGGCCGGTTTGGGGCGTATAATCCTGTAGCTATTGTGTTCAAGCAGCATACGCACAACCGATAAAACGACACGTTTGTGGGAGAAAATATTCGCAACGTTTCGAAATATCCACTTTTTGAGGACAGTATCAAGATCATTCTATTATTATAACCATTCGCATCAGACGAGAACTTCAGGGATCACATCGAAAAAATGCGGTAATAGCATCTATCCAAGTTATGTTATCCCTTAGCGATCAACCTCAAACGCTTATTTACCCGCAAGAAGAATTACGGCGCGTCTGTTGTCTCTCGTATGGGGCATCAGATCCAGCGTTGCTATTGACTCAGTTGCTTCCTCAACAGAGGCGACGACCCCACGATTATCTTGAACAACTGCTTCCGAGACCGCTTGGCTCTGCACGGATCCTATTTTCCTCGTAAAGTTGACCAATGTTTTTGGAGCCCTAAGATCGCAATGGTAACATTATAGCACATCAACCGACAAAACTACTCAATGTACTATTAAAAAAAGTTTTGGCGGGACACCTATCTTTGGTGCGGTCGATAGTCAACCAATCGTTTCGAAGCTTAACTGTGCCAGTAAGAACCCATGCGTGGCGTTGTCTGTTGGTCGACTTCTGACGAGATTGTTGAACAATAGAAGCTTCTTTTTATCGATTTGGGAACAAAATATTGACCTGAATGCCTAAAATAATTCCGGGGGATGGAGGACAGACCATTTTGGTAGAGTTCTCGCTCTTATTGGTGGACTACAAGTATTAAGTGGCCCAGTCTGTGTTGTCATACAATCCGGAAAGAATAAAAAGAAGCCACCAGACCAATATCTCTAGCAGTGCGCTCTGGGTCCAATCTGTACGCATCTTCAAAATTGTCTCGACGGTAGACTTCATATCCACAGTTGTGTAGTAGTTCTTCGATACTTTCCACTGTTTCCTCCAAGGTGCCGAACGTCACCACATCTGTGTCCATACGAAAACCTGGGCTCGCTTCGCATGTCTTTAGAATTTCATAAAACGAAAACCACGAATTTGAGTCCCTAGGCATCTTGAGGATGTGTTTCTGGTACCTCACCACCTTTGCACAGGCTTCCGAGAACGTGTAGGTCCGGTTAGGGTCATCCTGTGAAAATGTAATTAAAAACGTAACTGAGGCTGTCCATGTACTGTCACTTCCCCTTCCACCAATTCTTCTGTACGTCTTTTCGCCATTATTCTTGTATACACTCGTCGTCTCAGAATGCCGGGTCGCGGCACCAGTTGTCGTAGAGTACCTCAAATTTCGTACTTTATCCAAAATTACGTGAGTTAATCCACAAAACAAACAAATCTCTGAAAAGTTTATTCCCGGGTACTTGAAACCACAGACCGACAGTTTAAACCTCGCTGTATACACTTAGGTAGAATAATGACGTGGTAAGGTCTTTATACCAAAACTTGAGGAACGATAACCCCTGAGGTCGGTGCACACACTTCCTGTTCAATAGCTTGGTCGTAGAAGGCGGTGGCGTTCGGGTAGTGTAGTGTCTTATAGGTAGGCCAGGTGTCTAGTGTCGGTAGTCAGTTCTTAAAGGGGAGAAATTTTTGTATATTTCTTAGACCTTAAGATATTGAAGTACGTCTACCAGGTCACTTCATATCGCTACTTCCTACTTATGTATTCCTACTTATGTATCCTTACCCATAAATTTCCACTTCTGGCTACTTAACCTAAATTAGCTTTCGTCTAATAACGAGCCACTGTCCCTGTGTTAACCATACAATAGCGAAATTAAACCAATTTACGAGAGAGTTACAGAAACGCAGATTTTGCGGCTGATCGGAAGGACAGAAAGTGTTTTACCGCGAATGTGGTTTTCGTGAATGACATAATAACTGGAGGGAATTGCATGAAGCAGGGAACAGTTGCGTTGTCCACTGCAGAGGCAGAATTTGTTGCAGTTGCCGCTGGTGGAAGAGAGGCTTTGGGTTTGAAGGAGCTTATCGAGGAAATTGGAGTCGGAGCAAGGACGCCTATCATACTGAAGATCGACAATCAATCTGCCATCAAGCAATTAAAGTATGAACCGAGTGCGGCTTGTGCGAAGCACATCGACGTGATATTATTTTTTTAAGGAATTTACGAAAAAGGGAATTGTGGAGCCTGAGCACGTGTCGAGTGGTAGCTTGGTTGCAGACTTATTGACAAAAACACTGCATGCGCCAAGAATTGTGGAGCTTTGCAAACTGATTGGATTGAAATGAGTGGTGAATTATCGTTATCGGTAAGCTGGTAAGCATGCGTCGATGTGCGTTGTATACGAAGCTCCGGTACTCTCGGAAGCTGTGTTGGAATTTGGATTATGTTATTCACGATGAAAAAACATAAAATTTTAGCTCACGAGATTATCGTGGTTTCTTACATATTGTGGATTTTAGGTTAAGTAGCATTTTAGCCAAAAAAAATAAAAATAAATGTACTTAAACCTTCTATAATAAATACTTTCATATTTGTTTAGTAAACAACACAGCGAGCACTCCGAATCTGGGCAACACCCTCACGTCCTGCACTAGCACGCCGGGCATCTAAGTAGCGTGGACGCATTATCCTGACACTTAACGATGACTATACTAACCGATAGAAGTTGCATACTTACGGCAAGAGGCGCCAGAGACTCTAATCGGTATATGGGCGCTATATGTAAATAACAGAACTTATACACACACATAACTACATTTTCCTACAGTATCGCCGGTGGCAAGATCAGGGTGGCATCTCTGGCGGTGCTAAACGTGGTATTGGTGGCGCAATCGGCGGCGGTGCTGCTGGCGACGTCGGAGGCAGTATCGCCGGTGGTGTGTTAGGAGGGTGTCTTTTGTTGTTGAAGGCAAAGTGATGTTAAGCTAAACTGCGTGGACCACTGTAAACAAAATTTAACTACAAAGTTCGGTATACCGGTAACCTGACTATTTTGGCATAACTTACTGTACAATTGAACTTGCTTAGTCGAAATCTTGCCAGACATTTGTTGTAACGTAACCCTGTATAAAGAAAAAATTACAAAGGGTGATGCTTCCTTATTATATATAAGAGGTACTTCTTTTAGAAGGGTAAATGTACTGAGACAAGCCATTTACTCCAATAGCCCCTCTGGATTGGATCAGTGCATTTATCGACTAACTGACTGATTAAATCCAGATTGGACAAATACATACTACCCTTACAAAAGTTGGGGTAGGTCCAAGTGATCTTAGAAGGTTGCGATGAAGCTTAAAATTGGTGTAGCAATATGTCTTACACACTCCGGGGCAATAAAATTATTGATTTTGACACTACGCACTTTTGCTACAATGTGATATTTCATTGTTTAAGTTGTTATTGTATTTTAAGCCAATTAGGATATTATAACTCGTTAAAAATTGACAACTGTCCGTATGAGTATTTTAAAGGTATAATATAATGCGTTTGGACCCAACTTGTAGGCAGCATTGATTTCATAGACATAATTGGGTTTGGTACGGTTTGTGCTTATATGAGGCTCCGAGCCGAAATTGGCACTTCTTACCACTCTTAATAATTTTTGTGTCATGAGTTCCTAATTTGCTACTTCAACCTCACACCGTTGAACCAAATACGACTAAATCGAATCAAGTCACTAAGTGAACGCATCACCACGATGGAAGACCCAGGGCCAGGGGACGGTCCCCCACCGGACCCCGTGGCTCAACGAGGGCCACATAGTCAATACCGGGGAGAGCAGTGGCGAAGTCTCCGATAGAAGAGATCGTGCCGGACTCCCAGGAGTCGGTTAAGGATCCCCAGCCGCAACCGGTATTTACAGCAGTATTACCGAAAAGAATCCAGGGAACTAATTCAGGTAGTACTACAGTATCGACTGTGGTACCACCAACAAAAAAGGACAACGGTATTACGCAGAGTGAATTAACGGAGGTACACACCGAGAATCGGCAGACGGTGGTCCGAGGTGTGACTAATCACCACAGCTCAGTAGTAAACAAATCACCAAATCCTCAAGGGAACAGCCCTAACAAAGGCGATCAGCACACACTTCAAACTAAGGAAGCTGAAACATTGCCTGCAAATTTTACCACAGACCATAATGAAAAAAATGACATGTCAAACCTTACTGAGGTAGTTTCACCAGCGTCGTATCCAGTTGACCGGATGATACGCGCCTGGCGAATGGGATGAAAGAGGCCTCACAGTCACACCCCCGAGTCCAAGCATGGGGGGCCTGATGCAAGAAATCTATAACAAGATTCACATCAAAGTGAAGGAGCCAGTATCACGACTATCTCTTTGCGCGAAAAGAGAATCCAGCCTCAAATTTGAAACTATACTATGGAAATCACTAGGGCAGGAAAACGTCAAAAGTGAAACTCCACTGGCCACACCTCTTAAGGATTGGGCCCAGAAGATATCTAGAGGCAAATAAAAGCCTACCACCCAGGAGACCGTGCAGAAACCGTTTCCCTTCAAAACGTCTGTATACTCAAGTACAGAAATTGAGGAGCTGCGTAAAATCTGTGAACTGGATTATGGGAAGAATGTACCACAAAAATGCAGAGAGGGAACCAAATCGGAATGGATAATAGACCAGGGGCTTGTTGAAGGCAACATATTGGCGCGATAATTGCCGCAATTTATTAAGCGAATAATGTCCTTTGGAGAACAAGTGCGGTTGGTTCAAAAAATCCGGGCACAAGTGGAGGGCTGTTTGATATTAGATCCCCAAGGAGAAAGTCCAATAAAGGAAGCATTTTTAAACACACGAAGTATACAGGAAAGTATCACCACGGCGGCCACGGCAAGAGGTTCAGGATCAAAGGAGGTATGGGCTATGATAGCACAAGTGAAGACGATTAGCTACAATGCAGCGAAACACGCACTATATATATTTTTTACACGTGACATTGCAGAAAAAATTGATGGAATCAAGGTCCCGTTTCACCGGATGGATCACATCATCAAAAACATACATCATAAGAAACTCAGACAAAAAGGAAGTGCATGGGATCAGCAGGTTGATACTAACGGAGAAAGGTATGATCATCAAGGGAAATATACCTGAATACTCAAGAATATAACCAGATCGGTAGATCTGGTTAAATTTTATGCGATGTTATATAAAATTTTAAAAGTGGAGTTTCAGGTGGAAGATCTCGATAAAGGTGGACCCTTTTCGACGACCTCCACGGAATGGGAACTAACTTTTTTTACTGAATCATGTCCACAAGCGTTACAGGGAGTACTGCGTATTGGCTGGATGGATATGATTGTCGTAGTGGAATATCCTTCTATGCGTGGTAGACGCCAATGTTTACGATGTGGACTTGCAGGTCATCCGAAGCGGGTCTGTACAGAGTCTATCATACTGTTACAACAAACCCATTGCATCCATACTACGGCTACAGCAATTCAAGCTTTAGAATTGCCAAATCCAACGTTCTTAAGTATGGGTGAAATAAAAGAAGCTGTGGAGACGACTCGTTGCCTCCAGAACCAACCACCAGAGACACCATTGTCCACAGAAGAAACAACAACACATGAAACGCAGGCTGGGACGGAAGGAGAACCAACAACTGAGGAAAATAGTGACAAACAACATGGCGACTCACGATTGGATACATCGCAGGAAATGAACGAGCCCGTAGTGAAGCAGAGGGATGAAAAGAAGACAGAAGACGTAAAGGACCAAGTCTTCAGTGAGATTCAATCGACAAAATCACCTCATAATGGCAAAGAGGTGGATAACAGTGGGCAGCCCCGGAGCATCAGAGCCCCCACAAAGAAAACGGGTAAGTCATCACCTTCACAACCCACCCAGACAGGGAAAATCGATATCCGCAGCAATCGCCGGATCCTCGCGTTCACATTCACCACAACATGACCGAAACAAGGACACGGGTGGAACAAAGGTATTACCGTCAGTATCAAGGATACAGCCCAAACCTCACCTCATACATCGACCCATTCACAAACTCAATCGCAAACGGTCAAGGCTCAACCCCCTATATCAACACTGAATCACCATTAGCAAAAGCAGACACACACTTGAAAGGGAAAGTTGAAGTCCAGCGTAAACAGAAATTAAACACGGATCTCCTCATAAAAGAAAACATATGAAAGGAACAAAAGAACAAATTGTTAGCAGAGGTTGACAAGGTACAAGGAAGCGTTCACTTACCGCAAAATGCTATAGTTCCGGAGTACAACCTGGATAGTATCACTACAATTGCACCAGTGGCGCAAATTTTTGGAGTGCAGGAGACTGATACCCAGCGACAGGAAACTGTCAAGTCTATGCTGTCAGTCAAGCATTAACATCGACACAACAAGATAACCGCCCACCTGTCATCATCGAAAGCATGGCGGCAGCCTTGAAGATGGGATGTTTGAATCGTGCCCTCATTGACTTTGACCTGAAATTCCCCCATGGTATACGTAAACAAACACTATCAAGTCTTGGCAGAGGATAAGATAAAATATCAGCGAAAGAATCCAAGAAAGCTTTCATCAACTACATTACAGAGTTTGCAAACAGTGGTTCGAAGCTCACGGATATTATTGATTCCCAAGCCTGGAGAAGTAACGACACTATGGCATGTATCAGTACAATGATACAGAAGGAGATTTACGTAATCAGTTCGTTTGGCGTAATTAATGTACCGGGAGTACTCTGTTTTGTACCGGAAATACGACAAAAAATAAAATAGGAAATATTCCACCAGCGGAGAATATCCTATATCAATCAAAGATTGTATACAACGTATACACGACAAACAAAAGCAATTTGCAGGAGTGGTAGAGAAATGGCCGCTCCTCATTCATTTCGAAAAGGCTCATTACTCAGCCTTCACCTATGGAAACAGAAGCCTTGATATGAGTTGATTGGATAAATCAGATCACGAGATGGATAGCAGTGGTAATAGTGATAGTGATGTCGACAGTGATGACTATGATGGCAAAAAGGTGCCGCGTTTCAGAGTACCACTGACGGCAAAACGCATAACAGTTCACTACCAGAGCATGATGTTGATATGACTGAGGAGCTGGAAGAGAACAATAGGGGCACGTTGTCCCAATACAGCTCATCATCTTCCTCTCAGGACAATCAAGTGACGACATATAGTAGTCACTCTCCCTGGGACTCTGACTCCTGGGAGGGAGACTTTGATGATTGTTTAGCACGATTAACAATCCATCACGAGTTAAAGATGAAGATTGAGCAAATCATCCTCACTCGGGATGCCAGAATGTGTGAGGTACTATATTTTTTGACCGAAACGGTGGGACGGTTGTCACTACCAGAGTAGGAACACTTACTCCGGATTAATTTAAAACAGGAGACTGTGCGTACCTGGGTAATGAAAAAAATATTAGATCTCACTATCAATCCTAGAACAATGACAATATAAGGTATGGCAGCAACGATTACAAGATGAAGACCAATTGTTATTACAGGCTGATCCGTCATCCGGGTCAGAGTACCTGCCGTCTCAGGAAAGTCGGGACTATGGTGACAATGAACAAGAACCGTCCGTAAAACATCAGTGTGTGAGGGCCTGTGGACAGAAGAACTTACCACCACACAAGGGTGATTCAGACCCACGTCCGGTTCAAAGGGAGTTATTTGATGACTTTGAGGCCACACTTGATGGTAAAGCGAATAACATCAATACAAGTGCGCAATGATATGTTCAATGGGATGCATATAAAAATGAATGGGAACGTTATACCAAAATTACTTTCCCGTTGGTAGCTTCTCCAACGTCAATATGGAAGAGAGCAAGTCTATCTGAAGGAAATCGACTCTTACATCTTATTAAGGCATGCCCGGTTGGAAATAATTTACTCGATAGTATGGATCCACAGATCATGACAATACTAACTTCCCCATGGCGAGAAAAATGCTGGATAGAGATGATTGACCAAGGTAAAAGGGGAGAGTTAGCAGGTGTTCCAGATCCTTGGTTCAAGGAATGGGAACAACGGTTATCAAAATTGAACCACCCATCTCATCGTCAAGCTATGATGGACAGTTCACAACAATGGATTGTTTTAAAAGGAGCAAAATATGGGAATAGCCCGCTCATCATGATGTGCGCCCCAACCCAGGCTACTATTTCAGCACAGTGTCTTCTTGAGCTTTCCTGCACGCGGAAGAGTTAGCAGCAATTCTTGGTGAGGAATATCACCCAAACGACTCGATATTGATATTACTGCAGCGTCACTTTCGAGTGCGGGTAGTTGCACCACTCTATGCGGCCAGAATACAAGCTGTGATTGATGGTGATGAGAATGCGTGGGAAAATAGGGTACAATTTCTTGGTACCACATATGTACCAATTCCTACTGGTACATCTCAGGACTCAACAGATTCTAAAACAGACCGTACCCGGTCTGACCGGTACTAAGGGCACCTCTCTGAATGAGGATCACGTGGAACATGAAATGATGGATCACCACTATTTTGACTTTCCAACTATGATACATATTCCCTTCACCAATTTTTAAAGAATCACGAATATCAGCCCTTACAGACATCACCGTGGTACCAACTTTATGGAACAGGTACAATTTCGGAGCCAAAATGTTAGGGGATTTAAGACGGATGATATAAGTGCGTGGATGGCAGCATGGCGATCATTTCAAAAAGCGTCCTATCCACAATTTATTTTGCTTCAAGAAACTCACGTATCTTCGTTAGAGCTCGCAGAAAATTTAGAACGTCAATGGGAAAGGTTGTGGGGTCGCAATAGCGCAGACTTACAACTATCTTATTGGAGTGTCTCACAGAAGAAAACTGGTGGTATAGCCATTCTACTGCATCCAGAGCTAGTCGATAAAGTGACTACCTGGAGGCAAGGGGAATGGACGGGACGTTTCATTGCGGTACAATAGGAACAAATTTTACTAATTAACCTATATGCACTTTCTGGGGATGCAAATTTGCGTGAAGTTTTTTTCCAACATATCAGTGAAAAGATATCAGCTGTTGAAACACCCAAGATAATGGGGGGAGACTTCAACTGTGTGGAATCGCCTATATTGAATCGAATGGGCGGTTGTCGGACTGATAAAACTGAAAGTGAAATTTTGTCCACTATGATTCGTTCAGCAGGACTTATTGATGCGCACACTCTACAAGAATCAGTACTCCTAGATGAAACGATGGTACCAATTGGTGATTTTACGTATTGTCAGGGAGTACAGGCCAGTCGTATTGACCGCTTTTACCTATCTCATAGTATTACATCACGGTTTGCACATTTGGCGGTCGCGGATACACCAGTATATTCCGATCACGAACAAGTTCTTTTCGCACTGAGAACTACGCGTAATACTACCAATACCTCCAGCCAGAAACGGAAACCCCGGTACCCATTTTCGGGGCACAATCATCCCACCATATTGGAGTATTTTAAGTCAAGGATATCACTGCATCTTCAACGGTTAACGAAAGCGTCTATCACATGGGACCAATGGCTCTTGGAATGCCAAGATGCCATCTTTCATGCAAAACGTAAAGTAACTCGACACAGACGTAGATACGTACAGCACATCCAGTCACAATTGTACGACAATGCAAGGTCTCGCAAACGAATCATTACTGCAACACAGGCACACACTCATCAAACCTTAGAGTTGAGACGAGCCAGACAGTTGCACCGGTCGATACAGAATATCCGGTGGCCATTCCGCAAAACGGTCATCTGGGAGAGGGATCAAAGAGTACATTTGCTCAACAACTGAGACCCCTTTCAGCAAAACGATTTCAATCCCAGACCGATTTGTGGCAACATGGCAAGGAATTTTGTCACAACGATCCGACCATTTACGATCGCTCAACATACTCTCCGACCTACAAGACTTTATGCCAATACCGAAAGATCGTTATGTCACAAGCGCACAAAATGAATATCTAATGGAGACTATTACTGATGATGAAGTACGGGCCGCCATTAAAGGGCTTGATAGAGGAAATGTTTCAGGTCCGGATGGGATAAGCAACGATTTTTATAAAGATTTTGTGGATGACTTGGTGGACCCTCTAGTACATGAGTTTATTATGTTGTTACTGACCAGCTTCGTTTTTACAAGCGACCATAATACCATTACGAAAGAAGGGTGACTCAAATAATGCTCTTGACTACCGACCGATCTCCCTTTTACAATCAAGCTACAAAATTTTTGCTAAAATACTGGCAACGAGGTTACAATCGTTTCTCAGTCAGCTGATTGGGGACACCCAA
>MIQA02024086.1:0-30120 GCA_001887855.2 Sclerospora graminicola
GCACTTAAAAGTATAGGAAAGGCACCAGAGGTAGATAGATAACAAATATTTATAATAAATTAAAAATGCATCGGGCTGCTCAATGGCTTGGCTCATCATTACTAACTTCAGCTGTACACATCTTGTATTGTCGTAAACGTGAAACTGCCAAATAAAAATAATGGATAGATACCAGACAGACACGATAATTTTAAACAGTGTTTGATCGTGAACGCTGTTTTAATCTAATCCAGTGGATTGGTAGAAAACAGCGTATGCAAACAGAAAAATCCAGGATTTTACCAGACGGGGTGTGTGCCACACTACACAATTTTAACACCACATAAAAAAATTGTTTTTAAGTTCTAAATTTGCGATATAAGTCCCTAATCGTTTGACGAATAGGGTTTAGGACTAAAATGCCTAAAAGAAATGTCACCCGACCACCCTTGGACGACCCGGGTCCTAAAACCGACCCGGACAACCCAGCGGAAGATGGGGTAAGTCAGTCCCAGCAAGAAAAGAGTTTGACGACGAATTTGTTCCCGAAACTCCAGCTTCCCCAGAGGCAGATGTATTTGGCCCGGAGGCGGAAGAGGATCCAGCGTCAGTGGTAGTACCAGTTGAACCGGTACCAGAGTCGGTATTACCGATAGAAGACTCGAAGGAAAAAATGGAACATTCTACGGAAATACCGGTACAACCGGGGGACTCAATTGGAGTCAGTGATATAAAATTGACAGTTGATCCTAAGAATCTAGTAGAAGTAACAAAACAGTCAAGTGAAGAACGGCTGAGCATGATAGGATCAGCTCTTTCACAGGAGCCAAAGCATTTGGCACAAGCACTTAAGACCACGCTTAGCCAAGCAGTAAAGACCAAACCACGAGCAAAGGCCTGGCTAGACTTAACCCAGGAGTTTTTTACGTCCATTTATGTCAAAGCCAGAGGCCCGGTTTCGAGATTGTCGGAGGCGGCGAAACGTCTTCCGCTTTTGAAGGCAGCGGAAGTAGAGTGACTCCTGGATTATTATGAATTGATTGTCGTGGACGCGAAGAAGGATTGGGAGGTGTGGAGAAATCAGGTGGTAGGCTCAGCGCTACTTGTTCAACGCTCAACTCAATCATTTGAAGGAATGTTATGGAAAGCCATAGGCCAGGAGAAGGTAAAAAAGAGGAGTTACTACCGGCACCTCTGAAAGGATGGGCAAGCAAGGTAGCAGGACAAGCTTCTGCTAAGACACAAGATAAATTCCTGACGAAAACCTTCTTATTCAAGACAGAGGTGTATACACCGGATGAAATCATTCGTTTGAGAGCGGTTTGTGAAAAAAACTATGGATATTCGCGCCAATGATGGTACAAGAAGGAAGTGCGGACGAGTGGCATATAGTGCAAGGCTTAGTTGAAGGAACTATCATTGCGAAGCAGTAACCCCAATTTCTGAAGAGGATTAGGAAGATCGATGAACAAGTTCGGCTTGTGCACACGATCAGGGCCCAAGTTGAAGGGTGCCTGATTATGGATTTAAGGGGTGAGAGCCCAATTAAGGAAGCCTTTTTGAGTACCAAAAGTATTCAGAAAAGTATAGCAACAGCTGCGGCGACGAGAGGATCAGGGAGCGTGGCGCTATGGAGAATGGTGGCGCAGATTAAAAACATCAGCTATGACAGTGGAAATCATGCTTTCTACTTTCATTTGAAGTTTGAAGGACTTAAAGTGTCATTTCAAACGTATGGTCATTCTTAACGTAATTTACATCAACAAGTGTCAACGACTAGTGGATCGGCGTGGGAATCACCACGTGACAGTAATGGTGAAAGTTTTGAGCAGAAAGGGTATTTTTCGTGTGTTTTGAAAATATCACACGGTCTGTGGACTTACTAAAGTTATCTGGTTTTCTGAGAAAGATTCTTGATATGGAATTTCAACTCGATGATCTCGATAAAAGTGGACCTTTCTCGGATACTTCAACGTTGTGGGAATTGATAGTGAAGTCGGACGCCTGTCCGACAGCATTACTGGATATTCGACGTATCTACTGGGGCCAAACAATGTTAGTCGTTGAGCACCCTTCTATGCGTGGAAGGAAACAATGTCTTCGATGTGGAGATATCTGCCATCCAATGAGGAAATGTGTCACCCCTCTGACGGAATTATTGAAGAAGAACTGTATCGAAGTCAAATTAGAGGAGCTAAAACGCACCTCCAGCTACAACATTTTGCAGTATGGAGAAGTTGAGGGCACAGGTGGAAGCAGTGCGGGAACAGCAACTGTCGGCCACAGATTTGGCAAATCAGCAGGTGACGACTGATTCGCAGGAGAATGAAGAAGGGAGTGCACAGGTGGTGTCGTGTGTGACTTCGTCCAAAGAATCGGAGGTGGAATCATGGTCGTAGGGATCGCGGACGACGGACACCACCCTCCAAAGACCACATTAACAGCAGGCATCGCCCGAATAGATAACGGTAAAGAAGAAGAAAGGTCGTGTCTGGGTCAGAAAGATTGGCTTCCATTAAACTCTTTTGTTCCGGCAGAGATAGCTTACTCACTGTATCTGCAAGAAAATGTAATAGCTCACTCATTATCGGGTCTTTTGTCATAATGATCTCAGTGATCTCGCACTTTAATTCATGATGGATGGTTGGTCCATTCAGACGTTGTAACAGGTCATCGAAATTTCCATCCCAATCATCAGGGTCCCACGGTGAATGATTTCCGTAATTCGTCATCGTACCGTCTTCACTAACGGCCAGCTCTTGTGATGATGTACGCGAATATGATTCCCGGATTCGAATGTGCTCCGCGACCTCCTTCACATCATCATAATCTTCGTCATACCAACCGGTCCTTTTGCTTGGTAGCTGCCAGTTGGCTCTTTTCCTTAGCGTCCTAAAACGTTAAATTCCTTTGGGTTCCACCCTGCCGTTGTGATGTACTTTCCTTTGACTTCTGAATGTCCTTTTGTAGACTGGAAACTACTGTTGGGACTGGTACCGTTTTCTCCTCGTCTGCTACCAAAGGTTGCCGAGCATGTTCTCTAGTACTAGGTTTTTACAGAAATATTAAATTTCCGAACCTATTCTACAACAGTGGTATCAGAAAGTGTGATTGGATAAAACCAGAGCGGGAGATTTTACAGATCTCGGATGGATCAACATCAGGGTCTGAATATAAGGATTCGGAACCATCAGGAAGCTATCAGGGTACTCAAGAATCAGGAGGAGGAGATAGCCCCACGTCTAAAAGAGTTTGCCGTCAGACTGAACATGATGAGAGTACCGAGTCAATGGAAATAGTACCAGTCCAACGGGAATTGATGGATGAATTCATGAAATGGGAAACAGAAACGACTCTGGATACTATTTCGTTGAAGGATTTTAAGAAAGCATGGCATAAGATATTAGTTGCTTGGGAGGAACAAACTGGTATTCCGTTTCCATTAGTAAGTTCGACGAAGACTTTATGGATCAAGGCAGCCCATCTAGAAGCTAATCACTTACTCCATTTGATCAAAGATATTTCAGGATAACATTATATTCTGGACAGTGTCCATTCAAGCGTGTTAGTGGAAATGACTAAGCCATGGAGAGAACAATGCTGGCTGGCTGTAGTTGATGCTGGGAAACGAGAAGGTCTAATGGATATTTCGGGCCAATGTTTTTAGAGTGGGAACAACGCTTTTTTTTTAATGTGGTGAAAACTACAGGGCAAAAAAAAGCGATCATGAATAGTTCGCAGGAATGGTCTCGTTTAAGGAAGATTCATTATGGTGGCAATACAGTTCTGAAGTTACTAGCACCACGGCAAGTCCTTCTCCTGGCAACTATGCTTCTCAGTTCCCATTTGTTTGCAGAGCAATTGGCAGCTATACTCGGGGAAAATTACCACGCAGCAGACACTATTTTATGCTTACTTCAGCGACATCTCAAAGTTATGGAAGTAGTCAAGACTATGCTACAAAAGTGACTGCACTAGAAAAAGGGGAGACGGAGGCTTGGAAATAACTCTTTACCTATGTCAACTCGACGAATGTTGTTCAATCAGCAAGTGCGGACGATGCGAGAGCCATTGATTAGGATCAGCATGATCAGGCTAGGTACTAAGGGCACCGCTCAGAACCCCCTATCAACTCATACGTATTTTGATATGAAAAATCTTGATATTCTTACGAAACATCGACTAATAAAGGATATGGAATATATACCGGTTATGGAGTCAGCATCGACCATCTCTAATCACTTGACGAATATAATTTTAAGTCAAAATGTAAGGGGCTTCGCGCATAAATATATCTCTGACTGGATGAATGCATGGAGACGAGGTGGTTCTGAATATTGTGCACAAATTATACTATTTCAGGACAAACATATAGTCTCCGTTACGGAACGGGACGAATTTTCGAGGAAATGGGCACTTCTGTGGGGAAAGCAAGGCCGAAATAAGGCACTTTCTTATTGGAGAGTGCATCCTCAAAAACAATGGGGGGGGTGGCGATTCTATTTTGCCGTAACTTGGCGGATCAAATCAGCCCATGGTTAGCCGAGAAATGGACGTATCGTATCATTATAGTGAAGTGGAATGACGGTGTATTGGTCAATATCTATAGACCGTCGAGTGACGCGAAAAGTCGAGAGTTATTTTTTGGTGATCTACGAAAACAATTTCGACGTAAACCCAAGAATTGTTTTCTCGGTGGTGATTTCAATTGTGTCGACACACCAGCTTTAGATCGCCTGGGAGGAACACGGACGACACGACCAGAGAGCAATGTTTTAACGCGGCTAATAACAGATTGGCAATTATGGGACGCTAGGCTGTTAATGATGCCTGTGATGGGTGAGATATCCATTGACCCTTCAGAACACTACACGTACTGGCGGGGAAATCAAGCTAGTCGGATGATAGATTTTACGTCACAGAGAACTGGAAAACTGGGTGGTCTGGGTAGCAGTTGAGGCTCCACCACTTCTTTCCGACCATAATCAGGTCTTTCTTTGTCTAAAAGACCCAAGTGTGTCACGACGTCACTTAGCAAATAGACGAATGCCCGACCCATTTCCGGTATCCAAGGAGGACCAGATTCACACGATGATTACAGATCGCCTAACGACGTGCATGCTTCAAACTGAATCCGCCATTACTTGGGATCAAAGTATCAATGTATGCCGAGATATTATATACAAAGTACGTAAGAAGGTAGCCAGACGGCGGCGACGACGACTTCAACGATTTGCCAGAGATAATGCTACTGTCCGAGAACATATTGTTTTAGCACTATCGGAGGCGTTACATAGAGAACGGTCTTTTCGGAGAGGTTTTCGTTTACACCGTTCGGCTGCGAATGTCCGATGGTTATTTAAACGGGCGTCCATTTTGGAACGAGACCAGACAGTGTCCAAGATTATAGCAACATCTGGACCGCCTTTCTCGGACTCCTTATCGATACCTGAGAAATTCGCGGCCACCTGGCATCACATCCTCAGTTACAGTCACCGGACGGTAAACAGTACCATGTTACTGGAGGAACTGCAACGTTTCATGCGGGTTCCACAAAACCGGAAGGTAACCTACAAACAAAATACAATGTTACTGGGGAAATTTAGGAGGAGGATGTCGAATGGGCAATTAAATGTGTGGATCGCAGAAAAGCAGCTGGTCACGATGGACTCGGCAATGACTTTTATAAGGATTTTGCGAACATGCTGATAGGACCTTTGACGCGAATCTTCACCGACATATTAGCTGGTGCGAATCCGCCACGTTCATTCTTGAAGGCAGTAGTGATTCCGTTACGCAAGAAAGGGGATTCCAGTGATGCCCTGGACTATCGGCCTATCTCTTTGCTGACAACAGGATACAAACTTTTCGCGAAAATTATTGATCGCCGGCTTCAGTCCTTTTTGGGGCAGTTGATTGGGGAGACCCTACAGGGGTTTGTCTCAGGCAGACGTATGGACAAAGCTGTTATTATGATGAAGTCAACTTTCGAAAAATATCAGGCTCAGCGAAAGGTTTCAGCGGCTCAGAGTACTGGGATTTTGTTTTTAGGCTTCAGTAAGGCCTATGATACGGTTGATAGGAAATACCTATTCACGGTGTTACGCCTGTTTGGATTTTCGGACCATTTTATTGATTTGATGAATAGAATTCATGCAGGGACGACAGCGGAATTTTTGGTAAACAATCAGGTTTTGGAGCCAATAGAAGTTAAGTCAGGAATACGGCAAGGGTGCCGTTTAGCACCTCTTCTTTTCATCTTAGCGGTCGAGCCACTTGCTTTAGCTCTACTTCAGGAAGAGAGAATAGCGGGGATTCACCCTTTAAAAAGCGATCAGTCCATACAGCATCGGTTTTCAGCTTTTGTGGATGACTCGACGATTTTCGTAAGACACGCGGAACAAGTGCCAATAGCCCTGGAAGTAGTCCGGCGGTTTGGTGATCAATCGGGTCTGCACGTTCAACCAGCCAAAAGTAAATTTTTATTTCTACATTCGTCTCATGTACCATAAAACTGGTACACTTTACCGGTTTTACAGAAAGGAGAAACCGTAATGGTTATTTCTTTGGGTGGGCAAGCTTAACATCACTAAATTGGGCACTGTGAATTCGGAGTATACAACGGAGACTAGCCACAGCAACGGAATGTGGTACAGCTTTTATGGAAAGAGTACAATTGTTTAACGTGATTGCGATTCCTTCCATTCTGTTCACAGCGCGGATGTTCGATCCCCCCGCCGATGCAATGCAAGAACTTGTGCATATTCAGAAGGCCTTTTTGTGGCGAAACAGTACGATCGTTGAGAAAGAGCGTCATAAGATATCGCCGACCTTACTCTTTACCCCGCATGCGGCCGGAGGAGTAGGTCTCATTTCGATTCCGGTGGCTCTAAAGGTACAACGATTAAACTGGCATATCAGTGGCTTATTGCAGCGCGAGATTGTTATCAAAGAGCGTGGTTAGACTTGGCTGGTATAGGATCCGACAGCTCATCAAGGTTAATGATAACTCCAGTAAAAGGCTACACGGTATGTCAAACGGGACGGCCAGTGTGATCGGCACGAATGCAATCTGTTGCGAGAACAGTCATGGAGTGGTTAGGACCGAAACCTAATGATATCGTGCAGTTACAGCGGTATACTCAGACGGTATTACCAAAGGCGATTGGAATTATGGAAGGAAGATTGGGAATGAAACTTAAAGTAGAGGATGAGTTCGTTATTCACACTTGACACTGACGAGTACCCATACCACGACCTGCTTCCTCATGCGATGGTCCCATTTTGGGGGACAGTTGGGCTTCCAACCCGTGGATTCAAGAAGAAAGGGCGATGGTGCTAGTTCCGAGGCACTTAGAGCACCGGCGACGTAACGTAAACAATTAAATTTCTAGCACGGGTTCAGTGCTTGTGGGAGCTTCAACGATAGAACGCACTAAATTGGGTCCTCCACTATACCAAGAAGCTAAAACAGCATAAACCGTCGATGGAATTATCTACAAGCAGCAGCGTTAGGTCAACGATATTTGAGACAATAGACCACCTAATCAAATAGTACTCTTATGATTTGTTCTTAGATTTTATTAAATATAACTAGTTATATGCTTTGTTCTTTGGTCTCAAGTCAAAGACCAACTACTTTCGAAATAACTCGATCTAAATCATTTAGACCAATCAAGTTCGAATTTAATGTGTCCTACTCGAATTTTCATAGTTTCACATAAAATTCACTTTCATTCATATATCCAATTAGATTCGAGGTTAGCACCTCTTCTGTAACGCCACAATCACCGGTCATATTGCTGACCTTAATATAGAATATAGAGGAATTCTGCTAGAGTTTATGAAAAGAAGAGAAGGAAAATTGGCCAGCCCTTATGTTTAAGTACCAGTAATTGATAACTTAGCTCGATTCGCTAGAACGCTCGTGGTGTTAATTGTTTAAAGGTGGAGCGACAAGCAACTTGATTGGTTATGCATAACTATTTGTTACCCAAAGTGCAACTCGCTATACTGCAACTGTGCAAGTGATACCAGTGATGAATAAACTGTCGAAGTTTAGGCTACACTTAAAAATAACTTGAATGCATTTGACCCAATTTTGCGAAGTACTGTAACATCATTTTAGAAATAGAAATGCTGCGCTCTTTTTTTGTAAATGGGGGTCAACGTATCAATTCGAGGGGGTCAGAATAATGTTTCCCTAATACAAAATGTATTTACACTTTTTACTCCAAACAGTAGTGACTTTTGACGAATGTTGCAAAATACTCGTACATTCCAGTAATCCTTCTTGAAAACATTCGAGACAAATTTGTGTTTTAGTTCCACGTAACCTTTGTCAGGTTTGCATTTTTCGTAGTAAGCCACCGCGAGAATCTGTGCTATGGTTTTAGCCAACACCATTGATTGGATTCAAATTACATAGGGTTAGGAAAGCAATTATATTCCGATAAATGCCGCTTATTGTGCGGGGTACTAAGCCGCGCCCGCTCCGCTAGAGCGCTCCCTAATCGCCGACCTCCACTGCGCTGTGGTGGCTCTAAAATATATTGTAGGCGCTTGTACTTCGCGCTACGCGCCGCGCCCCTGACCTTCGCTTCGTTCCGGCGGGGCTCCGCTCTCTAAGCGCTCTTTTTTATCTTCTATCATATGTTCATTGTATACAAATTTTTCTGTATCGAAGGATAGTGTTGGAAGCATTTGCCTCCGACATTACATGTATCCGAAACGGGAAACTTAGACTTGAAAGTGTCGGAACTTGTCGGATAAACGATCTTATTCTAGCATACCACTTGGAAATGTTCCTGCGCTGTCCTGTCGACTCCTATATGTGTCTTTTCATTTCGTAATTGTCCTAACCACGTAATTTCAATAGAGCAGAAAGCCCACCACAGTCTGTTTAGTTCTATGTTGCATGCAAAAGCTTCCACATCTATATAGTAGTCTTTCCATCATTCTATCCGTAATTGGTGTTGCTCTTCTGGCGGCAAAATGACTTTGTAACTGATTTATTTCTGTATCAGTCACACACCATCCATTCCAACAGCTAAGTAGCCTTAACCAAAACTTCTTGGATCGGCTGCACCCCCGCACAATATGTGTGACCCCTTTCCCAGATGAAATGCGATGAGTATCTATTGCACACTCTCCTTGTGTTGCATATCCATCGTAATAGATATTTAGTTGGAACGTTACCGCCCAATAGACACACCATAGTTGATAATCTGAGAGGAGATTATCGTGACTCCAGACCGCCGCAGGAGATTGTTCCTGTATGAAGCCATTCCACTCAGCATCTCCGCTTTTTTGTTTCTATTTGCGTTGAATCTCAGGCAATAATCTAGTCAATGGTCTATAGTAAAATCCACGATAAGTCCTGCGAATCTACTGTTTAATTGACTTAAATTGAATCCCTGCCTTGACCGTCCATGGAAAGTTGTGAATACTCGGGTGTGCGGCAAAACCTAATCCCCATGTCTCCGCCTCATCCGTAGGAAGTGCATCGTTGTCCTCTCGGATGTGTTCTTGGAATCCAACGTTAACAATCCCAGTAAATACCATCGTAACATTGGTGTAAATACCATTTATGACCTGACTCCTTTTAAGTACCCACAGATTGTCTAGTACTGTCCATTGTCCATACCAGTTACGACCATCGCTCCGAAGTCCATAACAACTTTAGTTGCCCAGCCGTGCTAATGTCTGCTCCAATCGGTACTCTCGGCAAACACAAGATAATCGCGAGGAGCCATCTGCCAACTTTGGCTCGTGAATGCCCGCGTAATCTCTTGTTTATACCTATCTTTCAAAATTAATTGAAGTTAAGAACCTTGCTCACAGTATTAATTCTTGTAATTGTTGAATTGTAGTATATTTAACGCTATTCATTTGCTAAGAGAACTTGGTGAGCAGCTATCTCATGTGCTGTACTGGCCTCTACGGATTTTGATAAAGTATATATACGCTTCCAATACTAATTCTATTTAACTAGGTACTTCAAAATTTGGCTTTATTACGAATGTTGGACGTTTGTAACAGCCATGGTCGAGTGAAGTCTACGAGGCTATGCAGTGAGAAATATGTTTCACTGTAGCTGAGCCCTCTCCGCTTGTATATACGTAGCACGGTCGCTTTTAAGAAGACCGCACGGTCTTCTTAAAAGCAGTGCGTAGGCAGTAGGAAGCAGGGAGTTGCTAAGGAGCGACCAACATACGGTGATGGAGAGTGACTATTACGTAATCACGAAGAACAGGGTTGGGAGAAACCATGATTTAATTTAACCATGCGCCATGCTTTTTTTGTTGGAGTCTTTTTAGTCTATGAAGCATATGATTGCCATGTTATTGTACTTTGTCGTGGCATTTTCGTCGTCTCGAAATGTAGCCACGGTTGAGACGGTACTGAGAAACCCAGTGAATCACAATCTTGAACTGCAAAAGGTTGGTTCTATTAAGTTGGTATAGGCTTTTGCGGGTGGTTTTAGCGGCTCCTATCCAATTTTTACCTTGCATAGCAGGCTCGAGAGTAACCAAGTTGGTCTTATCGTCTTCGTCCTCAAGATGACTATCTTGTTAAGCCCGTTCTCAATCATTGCTTATGTACCGAATTTTTTCTTACTGAACAAAGGTCTCGGGTCGAGCTTTCGAGGTCGTAAGCGTATTTACGAGTATACCAGGAAGGTTTGCTGGAATAATTTTACGGATAAGTTGCAACTTGACAAATGCAATGAATGTGTACATCAAATTTCTGCCTACTGTTTAACGCTTTTGAGAATGCTGATGAAGGAAAAGAGATAATGTAGACTTGTCATGTGCGTCATTTGAAGGAAATAATACTGCAGATAAAGCGACTAACCTGCCGTGTCTCCGACTGTCGACACTTTCTTGTGAAAATGGAGAAAAATATTATATGTGATATGTAACAGGCTAGCTGTTACTGGATTACACTGTAAAATTGCAGTGAGGAAGCGTGCAATTAGATAGGACCAAATGTAATTTGGTCCTCCTTAGTTTACTTAAGAGAAACTTTAGGTAGACTATTTAATTAATCAAATAGTCTAATAAATATATATTTTAATATATATACCTAAGGCCACGTGTCTACAAGAAGGTAAGTTTAAGAGTGAATATATTTATGAATGGTTAAGAGCTAACAAGTATAATTAGACCTAGACTAATCATAGTAAATTGTAGTATAAAACTGATCTAATGATATCTTTATCATAAGATACTTGTTATATTCGATAAATGTATCAGAATCTGTTCTCGTGGTGAATTATAACAACTTATAATCCAATATTCGCATTTCAGACAGTAAGTCTGCAATTGAACTGTGATATTTCAACTCAAATATCGCTTATGTAACGGCACCCCATTACATCACCCCCCCCCACTCAAGGTGGTTGGCCAATAATATAACGTAATATTGGCCAATCAAATGGTGGCACTTGTTGGTCATAACGATATTTGTTATAACCCATTAACGACCAGTAAGAAGTGATGGTCGAGAAACGCGGCGGCGCTCTTAAGGGCGCTGCCGATACTGCCACGCATCTTCCACCTCTGCATCACGTGCAGAGGTGCCAACATCGCATGCCGACGCTACTAATGTAGCGTCGAAGAGTAAGCCGAGAGACCCATTGTATCTCGAAGTAGACGCTGTAGAAGCTGTGTCTAAACGAGGGCGGGAGGATGTCGCTAATGCAACATCTTTCGCACCTTCACCTTCCACAGGGCGGGTGGCTAAGAACCCCGATCCTATATTCGGAGAGTCATCTGACTCCGAAGAAGAGGGTGAGGCCGCCACCGTCCTCCGCAATGAGTGTAGCGAGCGTAAGCTCGCTACAATTGCTTCGCCGTTAAGTGATGGCGAAGTGGAGTCTGACGCTGTCGATTACGACAGCGACAATTCCATCATACGGTGGCATGAGGAGCGCAAAGCTCCTCCTTGTCCTCGTCACTTGCCTGGTCGTGACGACGACGACTTTGAGATGGCAGGTGGTGCTCCACCTGCCAAGAAACAGCGCGCAGAAGCGGCTTACGCTGCTTCTGATTCACCATTGTCGTACGGAACCACATGTTCCGTACAAAGTGGGGATTTGGACCCCAGCATGGACGTTAGTGCCCGAAAGTGGCGGGCACACCAAGCGCGATTGTCAATACCCGTTGTTTGACAATAACGTGCTTGGTGATTGCGAAGACCTTCGCAATCATCACTTTGATCGTAGTACCGACGATAGATGTCGGTGCTTCATCGACCTTATCTATCAGGCTCGTTATTATACGAACCGGAAAGGGTCGCGCAAGAATAGGGACGATAAAGATGCAAAGTTGGAATGCCTTTGTTGAAAACTACAACAAAGGTCCCGACGATTACGTGAACAAAGTTCACGTAAACCGCAAGCGCTTCTTAAAGCACTCACGCTCAGGAAAAATGGAATTTATCCATTTTACCTGCATCAAAGAAGGAATTTCTTGCGGAGTTCCTTCTCACATGGTTTGCCCTTGTTGTCCCAAGGGAACCCCTCGCCTTACCGAAAAGGAGCTATGAGGGTACCGAGGTTACTCGGTACCCGCTAGTGTTAAGGGCTTCATTGATGCCCTTAATGTATCAGCACCTTGTGTTGATGTACCAACTGCATCAACACCTAGTGTTGACGCTTCTTTCGAGTTGAAGATAAGTTTCCTTCTCAAACTCCTTCATAGGTCAGGGGCATCCGCCATCAGCATCTCAATCGGTTCCCAAGATTCAAACTCTTGGGAATACCCCAACCAGCGTACCAAGTACTCGGTACGCTGCCCCTACGTATAGGGAGCCGAGCGCTTCGCTATCAAGCGCACGAGAATATAACGCTTATTCCCCTGATTATCAATCAGAGGCGGCGGGGGTTGGAAATTCCCTCCGCGTTGTTGTTGCGGAGCATGGTTCGCAGCTCCGCAAGCTCGAGAGGCATTGCAACGGGCTGAGGCCGTTATGACGCACTCGATGAGGACGTATCGTTCTCATCGCGATGGGATTCGCGACATCTTAGGCGCTCATCTTGCCCTGCAGCAGAATAATGATCTTCTGCTAGTCGATCTCGATCGACTAAAGTCGGAGATGGAAACTCTCCGAGCTTCTCACAATCGGTTGGAGACGATTACAAGTCTCTCTTGGGAGACTTGAAGAAACACGGCATTCACCGTGGGAATGTGTCTCGTCCGAAGACGTAGACGATCGATACGGCTTGAGCCTCTCAATGTAAAACGTTGGGTGGAGGCGCATGGCCGTGGGAATGTCTAGTGTATAGACATTCCCCTGTACGCTTTGGACCTTAAAAGGTCCAATGAACTTAGGGAACAACTTCCGTGTAGAGAAGTTGCTGATTGTATGTGTAGGCAAATTAGTTGTAGATAATAACACTAATTCACCTATTTGAAAGGAATTTAAATTATTCCTTCCATTTCTGTCTGCGTTCTGCTTCTGCTTATCAAAAGCAGAAGCAAGTGCATCTTTCACATAGCGTATTACAGCTAGGCGCTGTAATACAAATTCATCTACTGCTCTATTAGCTGTAGATGGGTTGTCTTCATTGTCTGCAGACACATATTCCGCATAAGCAGCTTCAGTATCTGAAGCTGCTTGAGTTTCTACTGTGTCCACAGTAGAAGACTCGTCCGTCTCTTCGCAAGTTGCAACCGCAACTTGCACATCGACTCGCTTAGAATTTGAGCGGGTCCCTCCTCCACTTAGATTTGGCGTACCGCCAAGTAAAGCTGGGGTCCGTGGATGCCTTAAGGCATTCACGTAGAACGGTGTATGCTTGTAGAAGCATGCACCGAGTTATTGATAGCAAACTCGGTGAGTGGCAAATAGTCACTCCACTGCTCGAAGGCATGCGCGTATGAACGCAGCATGTCTCCGAGAACGCGGTTAACGCGTTCAGTTTGCCCATCCGTTTCCGGATGGTCCGCAATTGACATCTTCCACTGCGTTCCCAATAAAGAGAACATTTCTTGCCAGAAACGTCCTGTGAATCTCGGATCTCGATCCGAGATTATGTTTTCCGGCATTCCGTGTAAACGGAATACCGTGTCAACGAATATCCGCGCCGTTTGCGCAGCGGTGACATTCGCTGACACTGCAGCAAGATGAACATCTTGCTGAAGCGGTCCACAAAGACCACTTTTTCTGTCTTCCGACTGTGATCACTCTGTCGGAACCGGCAGAGATTGGAGGGGAGCCTGCGCAGAGTGCGCAGGCTTGACGCGCTGGCAAATCTCGCAAGCGCGTACGTACTTGCGTACCCATTTATACTGGTTACGCCAGTAGAAATCGCGTGCGAGAGAAGCATACGTCTTCTCTCGATCTTGATGCCCCGAAATCGGTGCATCATGGTACTCAAACAATATTTGCTGTTTGAGATCATTGTCGTTTGGAACGACGAAGCGACTAACATCATCTTGGTCTGTGATATAAAGCAACAGACCATCATACAATCGATAACGACGCACGCAAGCGCGAAGGAACTGTGGAAGTTCCTCACGCTCCTACCAGATTGATTACTGAGGAAATCAATCATCAGACGAGTTTCCTCTCTGTTTCGTACGCTTGACGTACCTGTCGTACGAATGACGACGACAGAGCAGTGCAACGTATTGCGTTTGCACTGATTGCCTCCGTTACAGACGGTTTCGTCTCGTAATCGGGGCGTCGTGATAGCGCATCCGCTATCACGTTCAACTTTCCCGGTTTGAATTCAACCGTAAAGTTGTACTCGGCAAAGAATGACAGCCATCGTGTCATGCTTTGAGAAATGTGTGGTGAATTCACGGCCGTGCGTAACGACGCAAGGTCCGTGTAAACCACAAACGGTCTATCTCCTAAGAGATAGATCCGAAACTTTGCCAGTGCATACTTCATGGCAAGGAGTTCCTTGTCATGCACTGGATAGTTGCGCTCGGCTGGGCGCAACTGACGCGATTGATAATAAATCACGCGATCACGATCATCGTGATCGCGCTGCATCAAGGCGCAGCCGATGGCGAAATCACTCGCGTCGCAAACGACGTGAAACGGTCGCTCGTTATCGGCTATTGCCAAGACGGGAGCTTCAGTCAAGCTACGCTTGACTGCATCAAATGCATCTTGGCACTGGGTATCCCAGCGCCATTCGACATCTTTCTTAAGTAATTGAGAAAGAGGTCGGATTAAACCGGCATAATTGCACGAATATTTGTGCAAGTATGTCGCCAACCCAAGGAACTTTCGAAGTTCCTTGACGTTGTTTGGCGTAGGCCATTCAACGATCACCCTGATCTTTTCCGGATCAGGGCGCACCCCGTTCTTGCCCACAAAGCAGCCAAGAACGGGTATCTCAGGTGCACCAAAGGTGCACTTCTTTAAATTCGCATAGAGCTTATGCTTACGCATAAGGTCTAACACCTGACCTAGATGTTGTTTGTGAACATCTACATCAGTTTTACCATGTTAATCCTTACTGTGGATGAATACGTCGTCGAAGTAGCTCGGTGCGAATTCTCGCACCGGGCGCAACAGATGCGTGACGCATCTATTGAAGGTGTCAGGGGCATTTCGAAGCACCTGCGACATCACAAGCCACTCCCAAAGCCTACCGCTTGGGGTGCTTACAGCTGTGAGAGGGATATCCTTCTCACGCATGAGGATTTGGTAGAAACCATCCCTCAAGTCGAGAGCACTGAAAACGGTGCTCCCGCTCATGCCATCGATGATGACATCCTTCCGCGGTATCGGCGTCTGCGCCGGTACCGTGGCTGCGTTCAGCTTATTGAAAGCATGAACGATTCTCCACCCACCAGTGGCTTTCTTTACGAAAAAGGTGGGACTGGAGTGCGGTTAGGTAGACTCCCGCCCATGTCCCGCCTTACGACGAGTTTCAAAGAACTCGTCGATTGACTTGGTCACGCGGCAGTGGCCATTGCCGCGTGACACAGTACTTCGTGTCAGGCACGAGATCAATCTCGTGCCTAGTTCCCTTATCTTTAGGGAGCTCACAAGGTACTTCTTCTGGGAATACCTCAGCGTATTCCCAAAGTACATCGTAGTACGGGGAAGTCGCCTTAAGCGACTCCCAGCTCTGCGCTTCAAAACGCTGAACTTTGGTCTGCTCATTGGGAACGGCTTCGTTCCCAATGCCTTCTATTTGTAAAGTGGATATTTGTCCACGAATATCCACAACATCGTCCGTTGCGACGATGACGCAGATCTAATCGATCTGGTCATTGTGAAAGTTCCTAACGAACTTCTTTCAGCTCAAGGCTGGAAGGGCCCTCTGAACTTATGTTCGGAGACAAATTATCTGCATTCGTAGACGATTCGATTATTTTTTAAGACGAGCATCACAGGTGACCCCAGCATTCAGACTCGTACAGAGATTCGGAAGTCTTTCGGGTCTCAAAGTGCAAGTACAAAAGAGTCATTTTTTATTTTTAGACCCGAAAGTATCCATTTTAGATTGGTACGGTGTACCAGTGGTCAAACCAGCAGAATACGCACGGTATTTGGGGTATGAATTAGGTCACGGAAATATGTGTATGAGAAATTGGGCACTTCGTCTTCGCAACGTACAAAGACGGTTGATTACTGCCACCCAATGTCTCCTTTCAGTGGTGGACAGAATGACTTTGTTCAATGTAGTAGTAATACCGTCCATCATGTTTACGTCCAAATTGTTTGCCCCCCCCCGTGGAAATAATGCAGCGATTGATTTGCAAAAAAGTTTCATCTGGATGGTCATCACCAAAGAGGACGTTGATGTACGTCATAAGATCTCCCCAAACCTTATTTATACACCAAAACAGGCCAGTGGAGTGGAACTAATAGCGCTTCCGATAGTTCAAAGATTAAAGGAAACAACCAAATGGTTAATTACGGCGGAGGATATATATAAGCAGGTGTGGATGTCATGGCGGGGTTTTGGACTAGGTGCCGACCTTACTTATATTTCCCCAAGGATTCAAGGCAAAGTGGTTTCACATCAAACCACAGCTTTACAACGGAAACCAAGTTCTTTGTCGGAGGTAATGGGGTAATGGCAAGGACCCACCAGAGAAGAAAGTCGACAGTTAAAAGATTACGTGGCAATGCATTTGCCAGGTATGATTCAGAATTTAAACACGATGAAGGCTTCCTGTGGAATGGTACCAGAACAAGTATTTACTGTGAACATTGACATAGATAAAATCCCTCATCACGGATTCTTGTCACTACAGATGGAGCCGTTCTGGGGAACCTTCATCTGGGCAGGAAATCCTTGGATCAGAGAGGAGCGAACGACCAGTCTTGGTGTGAGAGAATACGATAGGATTCCGGAAGCGATCATCTCCGCTTTAGGAATTAGACGAATTTCTCGCGATGAGTTTTCTTGGTCGATTCTGTCCTCCCAACCAAAATCACATACATATGCAAAGTTGTGTAGATGGATTTGCACGATTATCCTAGTCTCACCTAGAGTGGCAGTGGGGAATAACATTGGTCATTAACCATCCATACAATTATTTCAGGCACCAGAATTCCTACAGGGTTTCACATGGCGGGTCATCCGTCAAGAGTTATTAGAAGGTGAGGAGCCCACCTCTACCACCAAGATTCGGTTAGAACAACAGACAACGGGTATTTACTGGAAAGTATTACCAACGATGCATAAGGAAATATTAAAATGGAATACGTCCCAAAACAAGGTTGTTGTTTGTAAACCGCATCCGCTCCTGCATATGTATCCCTGGCCATTACCAGATAGTGTCCGATCAATTTGGCGGATATCGTCAAGTTTTCGGCGGTACTTTAAACGAGTGTATTTCAAGAGATTGCAGTCACTTTACCAACTACCACTCAGAAATGGATCTTACGGAGAGCACAGGATTCCTGGTGGTTTCAGTTCAAGACCAGACTCCTAGTGAGATTTGGACGCACGGTCACATCTTGACAGATTATCAATTATAGGTAACCTACAGGGTGGCCACCATGCAACTGAATACTTACTATCGCAAGGAGCATACTAACAGTGCGTGTGCCATAGTCCAAGACTGTGGAAGTACAGAAACGAATTGTGTTCACATTCTATGGAATTGTATCTGTGCACGAAGTTTTTGGAAGCGGTTCTTACAGCATTGGTTTGGAAGAACTTTCTCGAATGTGGATCTCCTCAAATACAAAAACAGTATTGCTACAAGACAAGCACCGGAAATATCAACCGTATTAACAGAAGACATGAAAGTCAAGTACGGTCTAACAATGAATGATTTTCATGACCAGATGGCTCGGTTATGGTGGGCAATTAGTGGGATTGAGCAGGTATGGCTATGACAACTGCGTAACCAAGCAATATTTGAGGGTAAACGGAAAGCGCTTTGAGAAAAAACTGAATTTATATGGAATCAATGCAAGGCACAAATTAGTCAAGTGGCAGCATTCGAACAACGGCGAACACACCTTAGGGACGATGGGGTACGACTACAATTGTTTATTCAGTGCTTTTTCAACACTTCCATAGCACCATCGTGATTGACGACGCAGCCTGGGATTCTACAGCAAGATCCCTCTCTTGTTTGTTCTGTTCCGGAATTAGCTATGAGAGCCAATCAGTTTATAATAGCCAATAGTTAAAGACTAAATGGACTATACTTCTACTACTACATCAGGACGTAATCTAAGAGCTAAGACCCTGTGGCTGATTGTTAAACCTATATGAACAATTTGTGCCACCGTCATGTCTTAACGCCAGTTTATTTAAACATCCGCCAATCAGGGATTTGGTCAATGAACACCAAACATAAGTTTTTTGGTTTTGGCGAATGAAATCACTGTATTGATTAAAACCACGGCTTTAAAATAAGCCCTGTCACGTCAAATTAAAGACCTCGTGCGGTAACGACCAGACATAAGACTTGCCGGTGGCTGTTAAATCTGGTCCAACGGGAAGTTAATAGGTTAAAACCTTAATCAAGACTCACCGGTGGCGATGCTCTAAGAGAGCCAACCATTTTGTTCCCAATAAGGGAAAAGCTCAACTCTGTTTGAGTCACCTCAGTTAGAGGCTCCTAACCGAAGGGCCAACCAAGTAAGAGAAGACACACCAACCTTTTAAAAAATGTGATATGGGTAAACAAAAACAGTGCCATCCATGTCTGTGAGTTTGGGTGAAAGTGCCTGTATAATTTTATAACCGAGGATATGTTGACTCAGCCGACCTCTTCGAAGTCAGTTGAGGCAACCGAGATGGTGACCACAATTTGACCAATCAGATGCCCCCATTTTTTGGCCGAGCTGTTCCAGAGCAGAGGTGAACTTTGTCGTAAACGGCAATAATTGACACTACGTGAGATAGCTCAGTCTTTTCTAATAAAAAACAATAAAGCTTAAGGCATAAGAGTAGAAGCAAGCTTATCCATAATTGTAGGCACTGAAGAGTTACTGACTTGTAATTTCTCTCTCTTGTGATGGTCTGAGCACATCCCAGTCCCGACGTCACAAAAAGACCCTGGGATAAAGCGAGATGGTTGGACCGATGCCGTCCTGATGCGACCTACCCCTGTTAGCTGAGCCAATTGTTGTCGTTTATTTCGTCCCGGAACCCCGGGACATTTTGTAAGAACGCCCCTCAGTCAACAAAATCGATGACGCCCCAAAGGTTGCTTGATGGTTCAGAGGCTTCTATTTTTAACCAATCCAATCCGACCTGATGTTTTTTCTCGTCAGTCAAACCTAATCATCAAGCAAGATTGAATACCACTATTTTATCAGTTGATGGAATAAATCAAAACATCACTAAACGCACAATTTAGTTATCTCATTGCTGGGTAATTTGCAGGCGATTTCAACAGATTCAGATTTTATAAAAGCAATTGAAAAGGATGCAAATGTTTTGGCAGATAATGATCTCAGAGATCAGAAATTGATGCCCAATCCAATTCAAATTTAGATCTTGAAGCTTGATGGAGGAGTGTCCATTTAAGACAAGCAGGCCGGCTACATCGTTATCGAACACAACAAAATCTTGGATCCATCAGTCGCATTCAAATCGACAGTCGCGCTTTCAGCAAACGTGGACACAGGCGTTGGAAGATTCTAGCAACGATTTGCCTCACACAATTATGGATAAAGAGGAAATCAGTCATTTTCGCGGAAAAGAAGTTACGATCGACTCTACACAAAAATCCATTTTGGGAGACGGTGATGCAACGGTTTAAGGTGGTTGGATCGAGAGAAAGAAGAAACAAAACGGAAACGTTTAGATGGGATTCGTCTGCTACTATGTTATCATACGCTGCTTGAGCACCCAAAACAGTATTCCAGCTCAGGAATAATTATCGTGCAATTACCACATTGGGGAGCGGGCAGCAGTTACACTTGACTTTAGTAAACCGAGAATATTGGACCGAGATTACTCAATCGGCCAACCCAATCAAAGAAAAAAAGGGGCCTTCTCCAATCTTATGTAAACGAACGTGAACTCTAAATAAGATTCCACACTCTTCCACCGTCAGCGTCCTTCCCTTCCAAAACTGTTCCAAACACGGGGACTTGAATGACTATACGAGTTTCAATGACTCGACTTCCAGTGGGTCTTCTGTGACCTACCCCGGACAAACCAATAATAACTAGAGGGGACCTTGTTAGCCCTCTACTGCGAACCAATAGCGGCTTGTGTGGTGAAGTGGTTCCAGTATTAGTTAACGGACGGATGAGGGATGAGAATACCAATCTGATTGGTGAAAATGTTGAGTTGAATTGGCTGCCCGGAGTCAGTCACTAAGTCGGGATGATGGTCGCGAGAAGTATATGGGAGGGCTCCGTGGCGCTGACCAGCATATGGATGTGGAGCGAAAGCAAGGACATAAGGACTAACGGGAAGTGCTCCAGTCGCGTTGGGCCAGGTCAGTCATGTTGTTCGGAATTGACCGGCCGGATCAAGCTTTGCTATGAGGCGGTCGATGGTGGATGTCAGCATTCTAAGGGTGTATGCGAGGCTCAAGATGTTAGATTTTTGTGGTAGCCGGGTGAGGCGTCATGAGCTAGACGAGTGGCCGAGGGGAAGACGTTGAAGAGGATGATCAAGCTATGTAAGGTACACGAGGGACCGTCCAGGTTGATCGCTGAATTTTGGGTAAGGTACAGAAGCGTCCGGTCAGGCTGGCCGCTGTATTTTGTGTAAGGTACACCATAGATTTATATTGGATCTAGGGACAAATTCAGTATACGTTTCTCTTTCTAAGACACAAGTCGCTATTGTTTCACAGAAGAGGAATAACAAGGTCCCCTCTAGTTGTCATTGGTTTGCCCGGGGGAGGTTATAAGGACCCCACCAGAGGTCCCCTGACCGGGTGTCATTTGATTCGCCCGTGTTTGGAACACGGTTAAGTTGTATTGGAAGCGAAGGCGAAGTTTTGGCTTACTGTAGAAGAGTATGGAGTATTGTTTGGATATCACGACTACACGTAAGATTGGAGTAACTCCCTTATTGTCTTTGGTTGGATAAGCCGATTGAGTAATCTCGGTCCAGCATTTGCGATATACTAAAACTAAGTATAACGCTAGTCCGCTCCCCGGTTAAGATTTCCGCCGAGCAGCAACCCTAGTCCTAACCCTCATCCATTTGCCTTAACCGGCTTCTTAACTTTTCACCCGAGAGCCCACCAGGAGAGCGTAACCGCCAGTGCTGACGGGTACACAAGGTGAGATTAAACAATATGGGTCATCCCAGTCGTGACAGCCAAGGTGATGGAAGTGACCGGTCTAGCCAGCTCGATGCTGACCTGGACCAAGACCTGGATGGACGGAGTACCCCCCTCTCCGACAGTCAGCCATATGGGTCCCCCGTGAGTGTTCGCACTTCGGAAAGAATTTCCGAGAGCGACTACACCACACTTGTGTCTTAGAAAGAGAAACGTATACTGATTTTATCACTACAAACAAGTATGAATCTTAGTGTATCCTACACTAAATATGGCGACCCGCCTGTATCTTTTATATCTTCGTCCTGGTCATCTGATTTGGAATCATACTCGTCGCTTTGCTTACAGTCTTTATGTTCATAAAAGGAAGTTGTTAAAGAGGATAAAGTGCAGAATGACACTGGAGACGATCAGGACGTAAGGTTTGCGCAATCAAAAGATTCATGAAAAGACGAGATACCAATTTTCGGATGAAATCGTTGTTCACATTTGATGAATTTTATCCATAAACCACAGATCGCGACTCTCAAGTTTGCCACCTCTGTTCCCACATTTGATCCCGCGTCTCTTCTGAATATTTACCCAGAAACATCGTAAGAGCATCTCCACCAGTGTAAAAATCCATGACATTTGGTAAATGTGACATGACTTAAGCAGTATGTTTCTGCACCAGCAGTGCTATTCCCGTACCAAATTTGGCATCAATGGCTATACCCTGCCAATATAGAGGGCGATATCATTCATACGACATGGTGCGGTGAGACATTATAACATATGTACGCACGTGCAAATTTTGACACCGCTCCATTTCTTTGGAGGTAGCATTTCCCTTTACTTTCATTTTTACTTCTCGGAATGTCCACAAAGACGGCGGGTCCGAACATAAGCGCACCTAAAAGTACGTGATACAATCTTATGAGAGTCTCATGCCCGGGCCTTGGCCCCCTCGAGGCGATAGTAAGGCTCACAACCTTGCGTTAAAGTAGAAGGCATCACACCCCATGAAATAAGGTCAGGAAGACATATTTCCAGAGACGCAAGGATCTGATACAGTCGACCCTGAGGCCCTGATGATTCCTGAACCAGAAACAGAATCAAATCGAAGGTCCCGATAATCTTAAATATTGACAGTCAAGCCGCGATAAAGAAGCTTAACTGGTGGTTAAAATAGTGCAGTGGATAAACGCCAACTTGGTAAGTCACAGGTAGTGGGTTCGATCCTCACACAAAACAACATGATGGACTTGGGGGTTTTGGCTTTCATTCAATTAGGAATTCACTCTCTTAGTACGCCGTACCAGGGTATTATAGCAGTACTGACTACTAGATATCAATAACCACAACATATCAATGGCAACACACCCTTATTTGAAGCATGTTTTTGCCTGGTTACATTTTTCTGTTCACTCGTTTTTGTGACTGGTGCAGATAACTGGGAACAGCTAAATGGGCGCTAGTTGATTCACGCACCAGTCTCCCACTTAGGCTCGTTGCAGAACAAAGAAGCAAGAGGCAGCAGTAATGTCCACCCAATCACTCGCTCGGTGTTCATCGCTAGCATAAAATAGGCCATGAGCGGTGCAAGTAGCTGGCCAACACCTTGAAAACTAAACACAGCCGCCACAACTCTACTTTTCTCCAGCTCATTATCATCGCTTGCAGATTCTAAGCTGAAGCCACCGACAATGGGTAAACTCCTCTTACTCCGACACCTAATACGAATCGACACGCAGCTAAGATATGATAAACTGAATTTGTACCCCACGGTAGAATCCCACTCGCTGCACCCCCCAAATGGACAACAACAAGGTACAAATCATTCCTTTTTACGTCCCAAGACTGCTCCCACGTAGTCAAACGTGAGCTGGCCTTCAATGGCCCGACAATAAAAATGGGACGCTAAAAAACCGTGGGACGGAGGGAGTATATAAGGATAAAACAGTATGACCTCTACACTCAGTCACACCGTATTTGATCCGGAAATCTGTCATCTCGGAAATGACAGCGTTATACTACTGACTGATGATAGTAAATGCTCGGTTTCAAACTAAATGAGCAGGTGTTCTAGTGTGGAACGTTCAATTATTTAGCACAGGAAGAAGTAGTTAAAATCACAGTCTTGCTGTTTCCAAGCGTAAACACACATATTTGAAAGCTTAATATGGCTTTTCGGTAAAAATTCAGATTCGGATTTGGGCGCACACCATCACTCACACCAAAATAAAGATTCAATCGTGCAACGCGTTGCGCATCTTGAAGATGGCAAGAGAAGCCATAGTTGCCAGAATACCAAGGGTTCTAGCAGCCACTGGGGTTGCTAGATAAGAAGCCGCCAGTGACAGGTAGCTTGGTCTATGCTTATCCTGACTGCCTTGTTTCGAGACGTGGTACATGTCATCGTTTGTCCCTCGACTTGAAGCTAGCCGACGGCGAGGGCGGAGGCGAACCGACAATTTTTTCTTGATCTGACGAATTTTGGAGCGAGAGAGCAGGGGCAGTACTCGCGGTTCGTTTCTTTGGCAATCGCTACTTTGATTACTGTCGGTAAACGATAAACGGCGCTGTTCCAGTTTTCTCGACCAATCCAGTGCTCGAGTGTGTTTGGCTTGTTATACTATGGGTGGGAGAGTTGGTGGAACTCGAAAGAGATTGTTGCGAAGAAATACTTGGAATCCGCTTGATCAGTCTGGAGTGACCCCGGTTTGGTGACGAGATGCCATCACTGCTGGTTTGAAGCTTGAGAGTTGACGCCAGAGGGTCGTCTGTTACGCTTAACATACGAGGAGACGTCATGCAACGAGACCGAGAAATCCTTTTTTCGTCTCTGTGGGGACGGCAACGGTCACTAGTCGGCGAAGAGATTGACCACCCGCCGTCGAGAGATCGGTCCTCGTCTTCTCCAACAACGCTTGGAGCTGATGACGAGGTCCGCGAATGAAGAGCAATCGTCTCCAGGGCACCCGTTTGCCCCCACAACAGTCTGTTTGCTGCTTCGTCGTGCACAATTTGGTTCTCGGCATCACCGTTGCTGCCTTGATCGCCATCGCTTAAAGCTCTATCGTCTTCTTCCGACAGTCGAGCAATTTCAATGTCATACGACCACGTCATGTTGCGAATATCTTCAACTATTTGTGAGTTAACTTGCAATTCCTGTTAAATCAAAATAAACTGAAAACCACACGAGAACAAAGACAAAACGTATTAGTGGATCAAATCAGATCAATTTTGTTCTTCCAAGCTCATTTGGAACGAACCTCAATGTCGCTGAATAGGATATCCCGGTAAAGAACCATGATTTGCAAGAGATGAATCGCAACGGAATCGTTTCGTCCACTTTTCCGCGCAGGCTTCGTTGAAAAAAACAGTAATAAAGCGCGGTCAGTATATTGATTAAGCAGCATTCGTGTATCAGAAACAATACTCACCATGTTTTTAAATGAACACGAATCGACCGTCGACCGCAATTCCGGACTCGAGTCGGGGTACGATCGCGGTAATATCATCAACGTAGTTGGGATGACCGAAATAATAGGCAGGAGAACCATTGGATGTCGCAGGCCTTTCCCACTCTGTTATGCTTCGGATGGAACACGCGTAACCTCCTTGTGTCGATTTGTAGCGTACTCCACCTCGCGGCTGGTTTCCGAAAGATGGCAGAGAAGTTTGTGGCATTGGGGTGCCTTCTCGGTTCTGCACAAGAGCGTCGGGCTGCTAGGTCTTGACCGGATGCTCTCGTTCCCAAAATGTCATGTTTTGCAGTCAACAATTCGCTTGCTCCGTCGCGCTAATTTAAAATTATACGGTATCTAATCGTAGTGACATGCCTTCTATTTGGGTTATGTCTTGGATTTAGATATCAATGGCAACACGCCCTTATTTGGAGCACTTAAATGACGGTTACGCGTGGCCTTTGATATCTAGAAGTCAGTACATATATGTAGGGACATGGACGCAAAAATGTTAATATTTTACAGAAATACATATAGTATGCGAAATTTAATCTTCTTTTGCGTCTTCTTACTAAAAAAGCGATCCTGTTGCGATTTTCCTGAGATAAAGATACTTGGCGGGCCGGTACTACCAACTTTTTTAGACATTTCAATTCCTCGTGAGCACATACATCCTTGGTGACGTACTGTTTGAGCTTTATTCTGTCGCAGAAGCTTTCAACTCCGTCGACAGCAGCATTTGCGTATTATTGACGTTTGAAAGTCTTGAAACACGAATCCAACGCAGGGAGAGACGAGTGCCAGACAATAAACTTCACTGGAATGCAATACCACCACCTTCGCAATGGCACGGAGATAGGACAGCAGCACCTGCGCAGAAATGTTCTCACCACTTATAATCCCAATACAGAGATACCACCGACCTCGGTTGGTGCAGTGGTTAAGGCCCTGCCCCCGGGACCGGGAGATTGCGGGTTCGAGTCCCACTAGGGACGAAAATCCAAAGTCGAACCAACTTAGTTGGATCCTTAAGTATAATGAGACGCATTCAACCCAATACAGAGATACCCCCTGGCAACAGGCAATCCACTTGTTGCGCAACTTCTTCACCAGTCGACAGGTTGCTGAATCTAATCGAAGCTTCAACACTCTCACTTTCTGATGGTATTGACACAACCGCTAGCACGAAATCTCCAGCATTCGATGGGCTGACTTGACCCACCAATAGGTCCAATTTGAAGACAGGAGTTGGATCGTTAGACCAATACTTAGTCACGCGGGTACATTATAGGGTTCATTTGCGTAAAGAATAAATGTATTGCTCAGCTGCAGAACTGCTGTCTGGCTTAACGTGGACAAGTGGAAGCAAACAGACAACGTTCTGAAAAGCTATCCCAAAATGATAACGAGTCGACACACAGGACTACAGTGACAATACAGGGCGATGACGAAATACCCCAACAGGAGGAGAGTCAGCGTTAATCAACGGGGTCAATAGGTGGCTGGGTATTGGTGCAGAAGAAATATCAGAAGGAACCAATGGTGTAGAGGTACCGACGAATATCGACCCAACGTTCTAGGATACGGAAAGAAATTTCTCAAATCAATGGCATTTACCATTTGTGACTTTTGTGCTTAAGTAATTACGCTCAGAAACAGCAAGTTGCTCATGTATTCGAAACGTAGGTTCTGGAACGTATATCTCTTGCATATCCTCAGCTGTAATGAGAGTACATCCTGATTTGAGCAGATCTTCTAGTGACACTGTGCACTTCCTCATCGGATGCCCCGCTTTTCCACATCGCAGGCATTGTCTCCTTCGTTTCATGTGTGGGTTCTCTAGTATAATCATCGTTTGACACCAATTTATCCTAGCTATACCGACTATGACTTGATGACAGACCTCCGATTCTAGTAATAACTCTCAAGACGTCGAAGTGTCCGAGAACCTCCTTTGTCTAGATCTTTGAGTTCGAATGGAGCTCTTAAAATGGATTTAGGCATGCTTGATCAAGTTCGATGTTCGTGTGACGTTCTTGAGGACACATGAATAGTAACATTGTTGAGAGTATTCCTCCCCGTTAGCATCCACCTGATTGTTCCATGCTGACTCCTGGCGTGCGTGCCGCCGTGTATGCAAATTATATAGTGAATGCTCATACCGATGAGAGGGGACTTTGATCCCAACGTATTTTTCTGCGATTTTGCGGGTATAAAAATGAAAATATAAAGAGTGGTTTGTGGCGTTGTAACTGATGGTTTTGACCTGGGCTATCACCGACCACAATTCCTTTGAGCCAGTTGATCTTGTTGTTCCCGCTGTAGCGATACTTTCCTCGATGCTACGCTTTAAAAGGCCTCTTTGATTGGACTCTCTCCTTTGAGATCCAATATTAGACATCCTTCTACCCGCGTTCGAATCGTCTGAACCAGCCGATCGTGATCCTCGAGTGAAATGATTCTTTAGACAAATTGAGGAAGCTCTTTTGCTAAAATCGTGCTTTCGACTAAGCCTTGTACAATTTTTCATTCGTGATTGGTTCCTTTTTGCCTCTGTTGAGGAGCATATTTACCGTACTCTTGCTCACAGACTTGTCGTAATGGCGTAATCTTTTGCGGCTCACAAACACCTTTCTTGAAGAGGAAAGGCTTTTTTGTTGTAGTGGAGTGTCATTCAAACCAATTACCTTAGATGCCCAACTTGTTAATGGCGAGGGATCCCTTCCTGCCTTCTGGACCTCCTCTTGACTCAACTTCTTCCGAAGAAGTCCTTCAAGTGTTTGATTAGATCGTTGGAAACTCAGTGCTGTACCAACAATCCATTGTCGCCAGACAGTCCATTCCTTCTTATGCTATATTTCTATATTCTCGAAAAGATCCAGTAATCGTTCGCATTCAACCTTCTTTAACGTAGGGAGGCGCTGAGCTGTCGTCGAGAGACGTGAAGCTGAACCTTTAGCCTTCACATATACCCGCTCAAATAATTGTTGCATTATGTCTATCTAAGCTTGAACCCTGGGTAGCTTGTTCCAGAGCTCAGTGTAGTGTACTAGCCATTTCCTCTACAGAGCTACTATTGACACTCTGTACTATCAACGGACTAAGTGTATTACCTTTCTTTATGGGAACCTTACCCGATTCGATGTCGATACCGGATTTTCCTGATTTACAACTGGTAATACCGGTTATGTTTCTGGTTCTGGAATCATCGGGGCCTCAGGGTCGACTGTGTCAGATCCTTGCGTCTCTGGAACTATGTCTACCTGCCCTTCATCCATGGGGGTGATGCCCCCTCCTTTAACGCAAGGTGATGAGCCTTACTATCGCCTCGAGGGGGCCAGAGCCCGGGGCCCGGGACTCTCATAAGATAGTCTCACTTACTTTTAAGTGCGCTGATGTTCGGATCCAAATAGTGCAGTGGATAAGCGCCAACTTGGTAAGTCACAGGTAGTGGGTTCGATCCTCACACAAAACAACATGATGGGCTTGGGGGCTTTGGCTTTCATTCAATTAGGAATTCACTCTCTTAGTACGCCGTACCAGGGTATTATAGCAGTACATATATGTAAGGACATGGACGCAAAAATGTTAATATTTTGCAGAAATACATATAGTATGCGAAATTTTAACTTTCTTTTGCGTCTTCTTACTAAAAAAGCGATCCTGTTGCGATTTTCCTGAGATAAAGATACTTGGCGGGCCGGTACTACCAACTTTTTTTAGACATTTCAATTCCTCGTGAGCACATACATCCTTGGTAACGTACTGTTTGAGCTTTATTCTGTCGCAGAAGCTTTCAACTCCGTCGACAGCAGCATTTGCGTATTATTGACGTTTGAAAGTCTTGAAACACGAATCCAACGCAGGGAGAGACGAGTGCCAGACAATAAACTTCACTGGAATGCAATACCACCACCTTCGCAATGGCACGGAGATAGGGCAGCAGCACCTGCGCAGAAATGTTCTCACCACTTAGAATTCCAATACAGAGATACCCCCTGGTAACAGGCGATCCACTTGTTGCGCAACTTCTTCCACGCATTCAGTCGACAGGTTGCTGAATCTAATCGAAGCTTCAACACTCTCACTTTCTGATGGTATTGACACAACCGCTAGCACGAAATCTCCAGCATTCGATGGGCTGACTTGACCCACCAATAGGTCCAATTTGAAGACAGGCGTTGCATTGTTAGACCAATACTTAGTCACGCGGGTACATTATAGGTTCATTTGAGTAAAGAATAGATGTATTGCTCAGCTGCAGAACTGATGTCTGGCTCAAATCAATGACGTTTAGCATTTGGTATTTGTGCGCTTAAGTAACCACGCTCAGATAACAGCAAGTTGCTCATGTAACCGATCAAGAGCTGAGTGCGCTTGCTATCGTACGTGTATAAAACGTGGATTTTACAACAGGTTATGAGTCCAAATGACGATCTTTCTATTTTCTGATAAATCATAGCGCAGTATCTATCACCTAGCTAGTCGGCTTTCCAAAACGATGCCTTCAGAGATTATAAACTGCTATTGATTCTGCTCAGTTACATAACATCACCGCATCAAGTTGTCGGACGGCCTGCTACTGTGTATCGATTGTTTAGATTATGAAAATCTAAATAATGAATGCATTGAATAAGACTGACTTGACTGCCTTTTCTATAGGGCATTCTTGACGGAGCCATGGCGACAAGGACTTACCTTTATGAATTACGAATGAGTTCGAATTTTGCTACCTAGCCCCATAAACCAAGCAACGGTTGAGTGCGGATCCGAACATAAGCGCACCTAAAAATAAGCGAGACTATCTTAGGAGAGTCCCGGGCCCCGGGCTCTGGCCCCCTCGAGGCGATAGTAAGGCTCATCACCTTGCGTTAAAGGAGGGGGCATCACCCCCATGGATGAAGGGCAGGAAGACATAGTTCCAGAGACGCAAGGATCTGACACAGTCGACCCTGAGGCCCCGATGATTCCAGAACCAGAAACATAACCGGTATTAC
>MIQA02024087.1:0-27838 GCA_001887855.2 Sclerospora graminicola
TAAGGGCACCGCATAAAATTGATTTGGGCACCATATTCGGACTTAGTCGAATTAAATCGAATTTATTTCGGGAAACACTAAGGGCACCGCATAAAATTGATTTGGGCACCATATTCGGACTTAGTCGAATTAAATCGAATTTATTTCACGACATACTGACTCTATCGCAAAACCTTGTACTATAGATTCTCGACGTATAATGACAACATGTGCGTTTGAAAGAAACGAGGACGCGAGTCTATTAAAAAATATTATAAACTTAGTTACCAAAAATTCACTACTGTAATGCTATCATGGTTTGCATACGACCAATTAACGCTGTCATCCGCTGTGGTACTTTGTTCCCAGACCACAGACCAGTTAGGACTTCGTACTGAAGACACCCTTTTATAGTTTGCTTCGATCATCGATGTGGCAAAACAAATGCTGTTCGTGTTAAAATTACTTAAATTGTAGTCAAGTTGGCAATAAGTCGAAGAAGGTTTTAACTTTCGCAGCAAATTATCAATTTCTCTGGTTGTTGCAGGCTAAAAAACGTTTAACAATAAAACCAACTATCTCTAGCAAATGTGTTTTTATATCAGTCAATCTTAGTTTATCGAGTCCTGGAATTTGATCTTTTTAAGCCGTCCCTCCTTTTTTAAGCTATCAATACTGCAATCTGCATCAGGCGAGTTTTGCAGTTGAATATACTCATAGTTGACAAAACTGGCAAGAAATTCTGAGAAAGCTTGCTGAGCACGGAATGCTTTCAGGTGTTAATAAAGCTAGTTGGAAAGATAAAAGAATAGATTAGGTAGATTAAGATGACATGTCAGATAATATAGCAGATATGCTAAACAAGAATAAGAAACGGGCAAAAAAGTAGATTGCTTTCGGTGGTTATGCCTGCTTAAGCAAATAGGAACTAATTATGCTAAACAAGGATCATTGAAAGCTTTTTAGAGAAAAACAAGTTATAGTAGATTATCTATCCCTACTCTATTTATAGCATATTTATTCTTCCAATTAAAGTGTTCTTCTGAAACAATGATTACACACATTCTTGTACGATGGTATCGAATGAGTAGATAAGTACAAGTACTATTATAGCTGCAATCGAAACGAGTGGTAACGTTCCTATAAGTTTTTGCACAAGTATTAAAGAAGATAATTGCGTCCATCTTTTTCATTTATATTTACACTATATTTTCGGCTAAGTCCGAATATGGTGCCCAAATCAATTTTATGCGGTGCCCTTAGTGTTTCCTAACAAAGTAAGAAAAAACAAACGGGTCGATGGGGAGAGATCTGAGGAGTCAAAACCGACGGGCAGCAAGAGTCAATCAAGGGTGGTAGTTCGCAAGAGAATACGAGTAATGGGAAGACGGAGCCTGAACAAGAACTTGAATGTCGACAAGACGATAGCCAAAAGCACCCCACAGAAACAACCGAACCCAGAAAAGGCACGGAGAGAAAGGAAGGTGTGCCAGGGACGACGACAAGGGCAAACAAGTGGAGTATACAGAATTACAAGTGCAAGAAGCAGCAGCCAAGAAACGTATCAAAGAGTTAGGCTTGCAAATGGAACAATTATTCAACATCCTCTCATCTGATGTCCGACCTCTCCACAGCGCAGACAGTGCTGTCTCCCTCTTGTCGGCGGATGTTCTACTAATAACATGATTCCGCACCAGAAGATCCTATGAATAGCTTCTAACGCTTCTGGACAACCCCATGCTGGGATCTTGAGTTCCCAGTCTAAGGAAGAAGCTTCCATAGGACCCCCTGATCTAATTCTAAACGAAGCTTTTAGCTGAGCCTCCAAGAAGGCGTTTAACTTCAGAATATCTATATTCCTAGAGATATTCCGGAGTAATAAAGTGTATACTGGTTGAGTTCCTATTATCCCTTGTCTTTTCCACACTGATTTGTCCTCATTCTCTTCCACACTTGCATGTTCATTTTTGAGGCGATCAATGTGTTTATGATAAGGTACTTCCACCTTATCATATTGTAGAGCCGCTTCTCGCGTGTAGAATTGGAAGTTTCAGCGATGATTCGAGCAATCATAGCTAATCCCTTTAAATTTCGCTAGTATATCCCACAATTTGCCTTGTGTAATTGTGGTGTTGTCGCTCTCAGAAATTCCTTCTGAGATGCGAACACCCACGGGGGCCCAGATGACTGACTGTCGCAGGGGGTTCTCCGTCCATCCAGGTCTTGATCCGATCCGGCATCCAGCCGGCCGGATCGATCACTTCCATCACCTTGGTCGTGACGACTTGGATGATCCATGTTCGTAAAGCTCACCTTGTGTACCCGTCAGCAGTGGCGGTTGCGCTTTCTTGATGGACCCTAGGGCGAAAAGTTAAAATTATGTCGAATAGGGAAACAAGGGTTAGGACTAGGTTGCTCCCGGGCGGAAATCTTGACCGGGGAGCAGGATTGGCAATATACTTGAAGTTTGTATACTGCGGCAGCTGGACCGAGAATAATTGATCGGCCAGCTAAACCAAAGACAACAAAAGGGTAAATCAAGTCTTGTGCGTAATAGGGAACCCAAATAACACTCCACAATCTTCCACAGTAGGCCAAAACGTTACCACACTTTCCAATAGAGATAGACCGTGTTCAAAACACGGGCGACTTGAGTTGAGTATATGCAACGCGACGACTCCCGGTAGGGGGACTTCCGGTGGGTTACTTTAACCTTTCCCAGGCAAACCAATAGGAGCAAGAGAAGACCTTGTCAGCCCTCTGCTGTGAACCAATGAAAGTGACTTGTGTCTTAGAAAGCGAAACTTATACTGATTTTAATCCCTATATCCAATACAACCTTTTGTGTAACCTACCCCAAATAGCCCGGCTGGATAGTTCTGTATCCTACCTGAAACAGCCCAGTCAGCTCCACCTGGATCTCATTTGCGTGTCGTACACCAACCATCCAGCTCCACCTGGATACTCCTTCGTGTGCCAAACACCAAATATCCAGCTACCATCCGGCTGCCATCCAGCTCTACCCGGATACTCCTTCATGTACCGTACACCAAATATCCAGCTCGACCTGGATAGCCATCCATCTAGGCCCACCTGTCCGCTGGCGTTGACTCTTCTTTAGTGACCAAGCATCTACCTCCGGCGTCCCATCCGTCTCTCACAAGGGCCCAGCCTTCTTCGGGATACTTCACACGCACAGCCATTAGACAATCCGCCCCTTGGTCATCCACCATCGGCGGCCATCCGGCCCACCTGATCCGGACGGCCCACTTCTGGCTAGCCCGATTACAAGTCCCTTGATCACGCCCATCTGGCTCGATTCCCTGCCTTGCACCGTCCTGCCGCCTGTGGATACACCCGGCAGCTGCCATCCAGCATCCACGCCCTTGGCCGGCATTTTATGCCAAATCAGAATGCATCCTCGGCAAGATGTATCTCATACATGGTCATTAATTAATTCTCAAGTCACTTCACCACATAATCCTACGTGCCGTCGGTGCCATAGCAATGCTTTCTTGGATGCTTTTTGTGCTCTGGAAAACCCCTTTGATAGGCGTTTCACCCTTCATGTCTATACTTAAGCAACCTTCTACTTGCATTCGAATAGTTAGAATAAGCCTCAGACGTTGCGCATTGGTCATAATAATCCACAGGAAAGGCGGTAATAATCTCGCAATGATCGATCCTTCTGCCTGCCCTACGACAATTTCCCATTCTTGTACTGTGCCTTTCTGCACTTTTCCGTCCAACCCTTGTGCTTCTTCCCGTTTGCACACCTTGTGAAGAACATTGATTTTATCTTGCTCATAGTGAGACCTATTGAATACGAAGTCGTATTTGATTTTAAAACCTATCGGTTTATCCTCTTCGTCCCCGGTAACCTTGTGAAGCCAGTCTGTCAATACTTCCTCTTTCATTGATGTCGCCTCAACCTTACTCTTTCAATGAATTTTGCGAGCACGTTCTCTAAGGATTGGTTAGTTCGTGCAAATATTTGGCATGCCTCCTATACCCTTGCCTGCCAAATTTTCCAATCCAGCTTCTGTTGAACTACTACGAGTTCGAACAGATCAATGAGTCTCTCCTGTTCTGTTGCTGAAATCTGCGGCAGTTTCGTCCCAGACATCTGGCTACCTGTCTTCCGATTTGGCAAATGGAGAAATACTGCTTCGAACAACTGCTGCATAAGAACTTGCCAAGTTTGAAAGCGCGGACGAGTTCGCGATGCGCCCTGTAAGGCTTGAATTAACACCTCTGCCAGTTCTTGTGGTGTGATTCTGGTTTTTATCCTCCGACGTTCCAGTCACTACAACCATATTCTCATTCTTTTGGTCTAATTGCTCGTTGGATCCGCCTTCTACCGTCCCTCCTCCTCTGGCGATAGACATGGATCACTGTCCGCTTCAGGTGTACTACAATTACTCGTAACTACTGTAGTTTCCCCCTCTCTCACATTTTCCACAACCTCGATTACGCTCTGCTGGGATTCCAGCGCGATTTCATCTTTGGGCTTGATATCTGGCTCTTTGTCTGGTGAATCTGTGTCCAGTCTTGTACGTGTGACAGTAGCCTCACTTTGTATTACATCCGTACCTCCTTCCCCGGTATCTTCCCCGGGGTCTGTCATAATTCCGTTTACTCACTAGGGAGAAGTCTTCGAAGTCTTTGTAGTCAAGATCATCTCCAACCGGCGCCGGGTTGGAAGGACTATTCAGAAAAATCAGATTAGTTGCTAAGGAGAAGGCAAACCGAAGCAGGTGTCCTTAAACGAGATCGCACAGAGACAGTCCATGGTAGACTGTGCCAACCAATTTGTAGAAGTAGCAGGATAAAAATTACTTCGGCGTAAGCATCTTTCGTCTTACATCCTGTCGTCTTTAAAATGTGGAAACCATCGCCTTAAGTTCTCAATCTTAAAGTTAGTTTAACGGACAACCCATGAGGAGCGTTGCTCATTAAGCGCCGCAGCTGAAACTTACCTTGAAGCTCGCTTACTTGTGGGAAGAACTACTTGTGGTTCGTCACCACATACTCCTATATATTTGTAGGAAGAACAAGTGTGCAAAATGTTCCTGATGCATGCCGTTTTAAATCATTTCTTCGCAGTTTTCACACCACCATTAACGGTATTCCCGCTTGAAATTCAAGGTCAGCACATTAGCGTCCTGGAAACTTTCTTACTCCCAGTCTCTAAAGCCAGCCACCGGTGGTAGTTCTACCGGTGCACTGAATGTCTTGCTTGCTGTTAACGCAGAAAACATAAGACCGAAATTGAACGTCTCTTGAGGAAGGAACCTCGTGTAGCATCGCGTGTCAAAAGCGCGCACTCGATATACACTAATTGACTACAGACGGATCGTTGTGCAGCGACATCTGCCCATTCAAATTGACAAGCTCTTCCAAAGTAGCGAGTATCTTTGATCCAACGCTTTTGACTTTAGTAGCTAATCTTTCGCTGCAGCTGCATCTGTCTCGTGCTTCTTGTAGGTTTCTTCTTCCGAGTCCATAATGAGAAACAAACTCGAACTCTTCCACACCGTTGTCCACCATTCCTCCCATGTCCAGCACTTGAAAGCGCGGGGTGTTTTCCATCACGTAATCTCTGAGGCCACAAACAATCGCGCGTTTTACTTACTTATTGACTGGCACAATGTACCTACTCTATTTGGGGTACAAACGAATGTTAGTGATTCCCTTTTATGACATTGTAAGATCCCGTTTATGTACACCTGCTCCTGTTTGCCTGCTCCTTAGCAAGTCCCCAAAATCAGGACTACACCTTGGTAGTAAAAATGTAGTCTAATTAGTCTTAACTATTAGCTACTATAAACATAGAAAATCTAGTATGCAAATTAGGCTCAGCTAATGGATAGCATATATCCGGACTCGCTTCTCTTGAATTATCCTGATGTCGTCGAGGCTGGTTGTGATCTGGTGCTGGTTCCTGGTCGTATAAGCACTTTAAACTAATTCGTTGTCGGATCCCGTCCTCCCTCGTCGATGCTGATTGTTTCTCGTATGCTGCTACCGAATCTAGTTGAGCTATGCATTGTTTCCAAATGAATTCTAGATGTTCGTAGGCGTTCTTGGTCTGCCCTTGAAAAACAGCTTGGTTTCGGAGCTGCCAAAACCATGCTATGGCTATACCACAATCCCCTGCCCAAATCCGGTCAAAACTCTGACATATGAGTTGTCAAACCATCCGTAAGTTGACATCATCGCCTGTTTCAAATTTCTCCCTATCGAAGGGGCCTCTTTCATAGTGATAGCTTGTGCATAATCCACCACCTGATCCTCTCTGATAGCACTCCCCATCCAATGCCGAAGGAATCGTGCCCAGAAGGCCCGGACTGTCTTACACTCCCAGAATATTTGCAAGATGTCCGAGGACCTGCCTGCGCAGTTTTCATCTAAATGTGCATCTTGGACTCGTTACTCCTCGCTGGTAATAAGTGTTCAATTCCATTGTCCTGGCCCTATAAAGGACCCATACCTGATAATCAGTTAAAACATTATCATGCTCCCATACCTCTGTTGGCTCGATATTTTGAAGACTGGTCCACCATCGATTTTGTTCACATCGGCGTTTCCACTTCGATAAGAGCTTACTGACTTGCGGGGCAACAGCCTTAAAATATAACCTCCTGAAAGACCGTCGCAGTTTATACGAGATATTCCATCCAGGTGTAATGTCGTCCATCTCCCACCCGATATAGTGCAAGTCAGGATGTGGTCGAAAGACAAGTGGACTCTGCATCGACTCTAGCTCAATGTCCTTCATAATGGGATCGCTAGAAGCTACCTTCCAACATATACCATCTGACAATTGCGTCGCCATAATTGTCGCTTCATTCCCGGCAGTGGCTCCTTTAACTTGACCTGGGCCAATTAGTGTCCATTTATACGCCGATAATTGTTCCGGACCCCGGTGCAGGGAGAGATCTGGTGATTCGCCTAGGTAGTGACCTATTGCTACCCGTGGGGAAGCCAGTATAATAGCGCTAAGCCAGCGTCCCACCTTTACCCGTGTATGCGTGGATCCATTGATCCCGATTACCTGCCATGCAAATGTGGACAATGTTAGTAGTTTGATACGTAAATCCCAAATGGCCATTACAGGTATTCTATCAAATTTCCTTGGAGACGATTCCGGCATACGTAAATCAGGAATCCCTGGATTTGCCGCCCACAAATAAGTCCCCCAGAAAGGGAGCAAATGCTCCGGTACAATCTCATGATAAGCATAATCATCAATCGGGATCGAAATTTCCAGCCAGTCACCATTGTTGCACTGTGCGAGGATGACTCCATGTTGTTCGACATCGCCGTAATGCATGCCGCCAGGTGAAGGCGTGTGTAATTATCAATTCCTGTCTTTTGAGCTTGGTCCGGGCCAATCCATTCCGGTAGTTCTTTTCTAATGCCACCCGAAGGCCCTCGTGGGAGGTCTCCAAATGCACGCAATGTTTTCTGGCCTTTGAGCGAGGAGATACCCGGTCGACCATCGCTTCCTTGCACTAGATCTGTAACTTCAAACCAGGCCTGCTGACAAACGGGTGGGGCTGCGATAAGCCAGTGAAAAGCAAGTTTAAGGTGTTGTATCTTGAAAGCCACTGGAATGGAGATGAGATCAACCCCTCCCGCTATTTTTTAAGTACACAGTAGCGTAGGAGAGATTTTATGCCGGCAAGGATCTCCTCGCACCCGCTTACACCATATAAACGTTTTCTGTAGATGTAATAGTTGAACTAGTACATCCCGGGAAGGTTAAAAAAATCTCGCTGTGAAGAGGATTGAGGGAATAACAATCACGTTAAACAGTTGAACCCTTTCTACTAAATCCGTAGAGCAACCTGTATCTGTTGCCAGTCTTCTCTTCACTGCCTGTAATCGGAGCGCCCAATTAACTGTTCCCAATTCTGTCCAGCCAAAATGGTACCCAAGATATCCTCCTTCCGGTAAAACCGGTATCCCGTACCATGTTTTTGGTTCACAACTCGAATTTAGAAATACAAACTTACTTTTGGCTGGTTGGATCTTTTAGCCCCGCTAATTCACCGAATCGATGGACAACCTTTAACGCTGTAGGGACCAGACTTGCATGCCGAACAAAAACCGTAGAATCATCTACGAACGCCGAAAAGCGGTGTTCCACGGAATCGTCACGCTGTAAGGGAGGAATACCCCGTAGAGTCAAATCCTGTGAAAGTGCTAGAGCCAAAGGATCTACTGCTAAAATAAAGAGTAAGGGCGTGGAGGACAGCCTTGACGAATTCCGGATATCACATCAAGAGGAGCCAAGAAAGCATTACTGACAAAGAATTCCGCCGTCGTACCCAAATTCTGTCTAGCCATTAATCCCACAAATTCATCAGAAAATCCGAAAAGAGAGAGAACTGTGAGTGAAAATTGCCTGTCCACTGTATTGGAAGCTTTACTAAAGTCGAGAAATAAAACTCCAGCATTGTTAGCACTCCCAACCTTGGGTATGCTCTGAAAGCGTTTGAAAGTCGACATCATGAGTTCTACCGCTTTATCTGATCGGCGGACCAATACAAATCCCTGTTGAGAATCTCCAATGAGCTGACCTAGGAATCTTTGAAGACGTTTTGCTAGGATCTTCTCGAAAATCTTATATTCAGTTGTTAATAATGATTTCGGACGGTAATCTAGTGCATTGCTTGAATCCCCGTTCTTGCGTAAAGGAATCACAATCGCTTTCATGAAGGATTTCGGGGGAGACGCACCCCGTAAAACGTCATTGCACACACAGACTAAAGGATCCACTAATACCATCGGAAAGTCTTTGTAAAAGTCATTCCCCAAACCATCATGGCCAGCCGCCATTCGGCGTTCCAGGCCCTTAATGGCTAAATAAACGTCTTCGTCTGTAATTGGTGATAATAACTCGTCATTTTGCGCTGCGGTTACCCTGCGTTCACCGGGAATCCGCATGAACAAATGGATGTCTTCCTTCAGACGGTGACTGGGCACAGTTCTATGGCATTGTCCCATGATTGGTTGCAAGACAATGCAAACCTGTCCGGGATAGACAGATTGGCCGGAACGTGAACTTCTGAAGTGAAGGAAATAGTCGTTACAGTCTGATCTTTTTCCCAGACCGCTGTTCGCTTGAATCTGATATCCGCTGCCAATCTGTAAAGACGTGAGCCCCTACGAAAACGCCGTTCATTCGCTAACGCATTCGCCAGTGCTGCAATTTTTTGATTGCGAGTTTGGGCATTATCTTGAGTGATCTTTTGGAGTTGGTGCTTCCTCCGTTTCCGCCTTCTCGACAAGCGTTTCCTCAAAATGTAAATCACGTCCCGGACATGATCGACCAGATTATCTCAAGTTGCAGCGTCTGTAACTATGTCTGCTCTCCTACAAATGTGTTCTAGTATCGACATATGAATATTCTCCGAGCTGGGACCCTGGAAAGGATAGGTTATCATGCGCTGCATACCGTGACCCCTTATTGCTACCGGATCCTTCAATACCAACATGACTTGGTTGTGGTCCGAATATACTAGTGAATGTCCACCGAGACCCAGGTCCCCAGTTATCAGTTGCATAAAACCGATCTAGGCGACTTGCCTGTACTCCTCTCCAGAATGTGAAATGCTCTGTTGGATCCAGCTCTGTCTCAGCTATGGCAGAACCAAGCAGTAAGCGCGCATCATATAAATTCCAGTCCATCACGAGTCTTGATAATACTGTGCTCTATGGTTTGGTAGATTGCTGCCCACCTAGGCGATCTAGTCAAGCAGTTAAAATCCCCTGCCAGAATAAGATTATCAAGACACCGTGGAAGAGTATGACGGAGAACGAGAAAAAAATCCTCGTGAGAGTTGAAATCTCCGGGAGGACCCTAAATATTAATTACTGTGCACCCCTTCCATTGCGCTGTGATAAACGGTGTGACCAGTTCCAAATTTCCAAGGTGATATATTATGAGCTATGTCCGGACGAACTAAAATAGCGCCTCTGTCCTGCTTCTTTCCATAAACACTCCAGTAAGAAAGCGATACTGTTGTATTATAGATTCCCCAAGCTTGAGCCAATTCAGTTGCTACATCTGATTTCTCTGCATCTGTCGTTATATGTGTTTCTTGAAGAAGAATCAAGTGAGGTTGTTTTCCTGCTTTCCCTGATCTCCAAGCAAGCAACCAATCACTTATATCCCGAGAGGTAAAAAAAACGAACGTTTTGGCTGATTATCGTATACTTAGCCCCAGCTGCCCGGGGCCGATATCGCGAACGTCTTGAGTCATATTCCATATCACGTAATAAACGATGTTTTGTATATGTATCCAAAGCGTTGAAGTTATAATAGAGTTTTTTTGCCATGTCGGTGCCCTTAGTACCGGTGTTGTACCAATAAGTCGGTACCTTCTCCATCAGAACATCGGTACTCTCACTATTAGTCTGACTTGGTTGCGCTGTTATCACCACTCTCGCAGATGTCATAAACGATGTTAGATCCTTCCAACTCGACCCGGCACCCCCTTCAACTGCATCTACACACGCTGTGTATGTTGACAACAATGATCGCGCTTGTAAGTGGCGTTGATATAACGTGACTATTGAATTCATTGGGTGGTAATCAAGGCCAAGTAGTGCAGCCACTTGTTCTGCGTGCAGAAAGGCACTCAGCAGTCCCTAAGCTAGAACCACATTATGTTTCGGAGATGGCATACGTAGAATGCCGCTTCCGCCGTATTTTAATTTGCGAAGGCGGGTCCACTCCTGCCTGCTGTTGAGTATTGCCATTTTTTGAGCCAGCGTCGAGACCTGGAAATACCGATCCTCCCAAGTTTCAAACCACTCTTGCGGAATATCCACTAAACCCTGGGTTTTCCCCGTCTCCACCATCGCGATCCAGCATTGTTCACGCCATTTCTTGGTGAGTTCGGTTAAAACACTGGAATGGAGACTTTCCAGTATGTAATGCGTGCTCGGAATATCCTTTAGTAGATGTAATATCCGGTTCGCTTCGAATTTCGCTGCTTTCATCCAGATGTGTTTTGATGAAGTCACTGTAGGGAACACGATACTAGTGTTTCGTTCCCATTCAGATTTTTAATTATTCCAGGAATCCAAAAATTCTGGTAGAGAAACTGCCTATTTTTTAACATCATCACCACATCCATTAAAGTCGTCGACAAATTCCCTGGCTACCGGAAGGTTGCCTTTCTGTGGGATCTCCATTTCAATATTGTCCCGTCTACAAATTAGTTTGGAGCTATATCCTCTCCGCCCGGTGTTGTCCATTTCCACACTCTCAGTAGTAGGCGATTCAGTTAATACAAACTCCGATCCAGATGATTGTGAGCTAGGAAGCAATAAAGGTTCTGACTCGGGCTGACAATCCTGCCAAACATTACTATACCATTGATGTAAGATGGGTTCCAAAATCAGATATTTTTGTAGGAATCATGTGCGTGTAGATAAATTATCCAAGTCGGCACGTAATAAATGTTCTTGTACAGGAAGCGAGAGCTTGGTTACAGTATCCGTCAAGAAATGAAGGACTTTCCGCATCCTAGGATCACCTGTTCCAATAATTTGATGAATCTCACACTTAAGTGCGTGGGAATCGTCGGGCCATCGAGCCGATGTATAATATCGTCGAATTCGCCCTCCCACGAATCCGGGTCCCAAGGGGATTGGTCAGCACAATCTCTTTGCGGGCTTGAATCGTGCACAATCAAAGTCTCGGGTGTTCCTGCTCCCTCGTCTATTGATGCATCAACCTCAACTGGTTGGATAGCACTCGATCCTTCCGCTATCTCCTTGTTTAAACTGTTCGTAGGAGCCAGAGGCTCCTTCTCGTCGTCGTAATCCTCGTCGCTACTGCTGTTCGCCATGACTAGTAGTTCCTCTGTTTCCAAGTAGTAAAACCGAGTAATGATAACCCCCGAAATGTAGTACAATAGGAAATTGAGGATCCGAACCTGACCTGTTCGAATACTCCACATGCTGATGGATTTTTTCGCAAAAACGCTTGAGTGGTGATGGGGTATTCCCACTCATTTGGTACCTTTTGGCTTGGAAAGTACGAGTTTCAGGAGTGCACATTAACACTCCTGGTGCTGTGCCCCTTCTTCCTGACTGAGAACGAAAATGTCCCTCTGTAGAAGGGTACTAATAGTTGATAACGTGTCATTGCTCCCCCAAGCTGACACAGGGATGTTTTCATCCAATTTGGAGCTGCTCTGTGCGAAATCCCGGAGATATTCTTGAAAGGCTATCTTGGATTCTTTAGTGGAGATTCTCGGATAAGCCCGTCCGAGTCCAAGGAGCGTTTGTTTCCTAATCCCTGATGAAAACTTAATTTCAAAATCAATTAGGGCTCGGACCAAGCATCCTTCTTTCATTTTTGCTGCTAATCCTTTCAAAAGCAGAATGTTGGCCCCGTCTAAATCCGAAGAAGTCAGAGCTTAACAAATCGCATAGACTTGACTGTTACCGGTGGCCGGCGTTCGCACGGGCTTCAGTGAAAGAAAAAAAATCGGTTAGCGCTCGGACTGATTGGAACACTCTCCCATTGACGTCTTGATTTGTTACGTGTGCAGATACATCCAGCGGTCCCTGCTCCTGGCGAATTTCTTCGATCGTGTCGTTAATCTTCGCCTTCAACTGGCCTTCCAACATAGGGAGTGCACTGGGTTTTTTTCCGAAAAATCTTGTCCTGTTTCCGTTGTTTGGCTGTCAAAGTCTTTTTCTCCTTACTCCGAGGTTTAGAGCTTGTGTCATTGGTTGTGCCTTTAGGAGCCCTATCTCCCTGAGCTGGTCCTTTGCTGTCTTGAAGAGTTGGGTCTTCCATGTCCACCTCCTTCTGTTCAGCCCGTCCTGTCATCTGATTAGACCTGAGAAGATCCTCTTTCAAACTCGAGACATAGGCCTGTGTGGTGAAGCCGATTTCCAAATCCAGGACGGAAGTCTTGGGTGGAATCCGGACACCCACTGGCCCGGGCGACCAACTATCGGAGAGAGTACTCCGTTGATCCTGATCGCCATCAGAATCGGATGAATCACCATTATGGTGACTGATCTGATCTTCCCGGTCATCCGACCGGTCGTCATGTGCGATAGAATCCATACTTAACTTCATCTCACCTTGTGTACCCATTGATCGGGGGTGGTTACACTCACTCAGGTGGACTCAGTGACGAAAACGATGATCTTGATCAGGTCGGAGGGGATGACCTTCTCGAGACGGGGGTGTCCTCGGGTGGAAATCTTCACCGGAGAACGGGTTGGGGTCGATACTTAACTTCAGTATCTAGGCACTGATCGGGAAACTTCGTCCGATCAGGCCAGCCAATAAGAGTGAGAGACAACAAGAAACCAAGAAAAACGCGATCAAACCACGATCTTCCACAGTAATCCACAAACTTTATCTCCACAAAATCTTTCCAATATTAAACGTGTTCCAAACACGTGCGCGTGGGGGATGAGGTTTGATAACCTAAAAAAAACCGTCGGGGGCCTTCCGGTAAGCCTAAATGCGTCTAAGCGCGTCTTAACCGGGAATTAAGTTGAGCTACAGGGGTCTAGTTAACCCTGTGCTCCCAATGACCGCGACACGTGGCGGAGCGACTCTTTGCTTAGGGGGTAAATCAAAACCTGTTATTATATATGCAATGTCCTATACCTAGTGTACCATACACCAACTCATGTGCCTGCCTCATACTTCGATCCTGTTCGCTTCGTCGCACGGTTGCGTAGTACCACCTTACCCATCTTTGTTGCACCTTCAAACTGATCCGTACCACTTCTGACCCGATTATGGTCAAACTCTATGGCGATCTTCAACCATCCTGATCTCTCGATAAACAGCCTGGAACCCGCTCGAGATCTGCCTCTCAGACACTGTTCGCTCCATATCCAACCCGGCTTGACTGCAAACTCCATCTATCTTCACACCTGGAAGCCGGTTTGGGGCCGATCGGCTCAGATCATAATCAGCACAGCGATCGGCAGAGTGATCGGGGCAGTGATCACTCTGCCGATCGGCCCCATATCACCTCGAAACACCTCAGGGTTACCATCACATCGACTTTGCCTGTTCACTCGACCATGTTCTTGACCTTCATCACCTGTTGAGGTACCAAGTTCACACCGACTCAGCATTTCTCGTGAAGTTGGGCCTGATCGGACCTTCTTGCATCAATTCTGGATAGATCCATCAACTCTCATCGCTTGTCTTAACTTGGTCATACTCGCACGGCTCGCCACTCCACATACCAGTTCTTTTCTGTACCTGATCTTCGTATTCTGGGGCAGAGTTAGGTGGCTCGGCCGATCGGGCCGGAACTTCATATCACATCCAACTTCAACATCTATACTGTTCATAACTCATCCCGATAACTGTTCCTGATATGCCACGTCGCCATTGCTGCTGTATCTCCAGTTTGTCTCAGTCGATCTCGTCCTATACGCCCACGTGAACTCCACTTAATATGCAATATCCTGATCGGATCGTGATTATCGCCGTTCCATTAATATACGGGACCGGGCGTAGTAACGGTACTTGGCTTATTCCTTCACATTACCAAAGCCCGTTGTCCACAACCCTTTCGTCGTATACGCGATCAGCCTGTCCCACCCATCAACTGTCTCATCTTGATGGGTGTTCCCATCGTCACCAATCAACGGTCATGTGTGGTCCACCTTATTCTCAACATTTTTCAGATCGCTTCACCACACCTGCTTGCCAGTAGTCCCGTCTGACTCGGTCGCTAGTGGTTGAGTGCCAGGCCCTTTCTTTTTACGTTGGTTCATTGTTACCCAACCTAAATGTGGAGTAGTTGAAGACGCTATACTGCGCGCTTGGACTGATTTGCGGTCTTTCGCAGAATGAGCCAGTTTATGACCCCCGTCTTTGGCCGCAGATCTCCGTTGTCCTGTCCCGTCGTAACATCTTCAGTCGTAACCGTGGTGGCCGTTTCCGTATCGGTCGTGACCTGCTGTTGCTCACAAGCTTGATCAACTTGTTTTCTTAAGTCCTCCATACTTGTGAAGGTCGCTGCCGGGATAGTCAATGTTTTTAAATCCTCCGGTTTTACGTGGATACAGTTAGGCTTGAGTAATTCTACTAACGGTGTCGTACACTTTCGCATCTGATGACTCGTTTCTCCACATCTGAGGCACTGGGTTCGTCCTTTTATAGATGGATGTTCGATGATAATCATTGTATGACACCAGTAAAGTCGTTTCACCCCTGCTAGCGCAGATGGACATGCATCCGATTCCACTATCAGTTCCCATAGGGTCGACGTATCCGAGAAGGGACCACTCTTATCTAGATCGTCCGGTTGGAATTCCATACCGAGCAGAGACCTTCAGAAAACTGATAACTTCAGTAAATCCATCGATCGAGGGATATTCATGAGAATGCATGAATAAAAGCCGCGCTGGCATAGTGTTCCCCATTTTTATCTACTTGAGCGTCCCACGCAGTTTGCCCAGGAGATCTGGCTTCTTGGTGGAGATTGCGTAACGAATGCTCATACCTGTGAAAAGAGACTCGTACTCCTGTATTTTGTTTTGCCATTTCTCTCGTGAAAAAATGGAATATAGGGAGTGATCACCTGCATTGTAACTGATGTTTTTCACTTGAGCTACCATTGGCCATAGTTTAGGCGAGCCCGTCCCCCGAGTAGATGCCGGCGTTGCAATGCTCTCTTGGATGCACTTTGTGCTCAAAAAGGCCTCCTTTCTTGGGCTTTCTCCACGTAATTCCATTACATGACAGCCTTCTACTGTTGGCCCCGTCTAAATCCGAAGAAGTCAGAGCTTAACAAATCGCGTAGACTTAACGGTTACCGGTGGCCGGCGTTCGCACGGGCTTCAGTGAAAGAATAAAAAATCGGTTAGCGCTCGGACTGTTTGGAACACTCTCCCATTGACGTCTTGATTTGTTACGTGTGCAGATACATCCAGCGGTTCCTGCTCCTGGCGAATTTCTTCGATCGTGTCGTTAATCTTCGCCTTCAACTGGCCTTCCAACATAGGGAGTGCACTGGGTTTTTTTCCGAAAAATCTTGTCCTGTTTCCGTTGTTTGGCTGTCAAAGTCTTTTTCTCCTTACTCCGAGGTTTAGAGCTTGTGTCATTGGTTGTGCCTTTAGGAGCCCTATCTCCCTGAGCTGGTCCTTTGCTGTCTTGAAGAGTTGGGTCTTCCATGTCCACCTCCTTCTGTTCAGCCCGTCCTGTCATCTGATTAGACCTGAGAAGATCCTCTTTCAAACTCGAGACATAGGCCTGTGTGGTGAAGCCGATTTCCAAATCCAGGACGGAAGTCTTGGGTGGAATCCGGACACCCACTGGCCCGGGCGACCAACTATCGGAGAGAGTACTCCGTTGATCCTGATCGCCATCAGAATCGGATGAATCACCATTATGGTGACTGATCTGATCTTCCCGGTCATCCGACCGGTCGTCATGTGCGATAGAATCCATACTTAACTTCATCTCACCTTGTGTACCCATTGATCGGGGGTGGTTACACTCACTCAGGTGGACTCAGTGACGAAAACGATGATCTTGATCAGGTCGGAGGGGATGACCTTCTCGAGACGGGGGTGTCCTCGGGTGGAAATCTTCACCGGAGAACGGGTTGGGGTCGATACTTAACTTCAGTATCTAGGCACTGATCGGGAAACTTCGTCCGATCAGGCCAGCCAATAAGAGTGAGAGACAACAAGAAACCAAGAAAACGCGATCAAACCACGATCTTCCACAGTAATCCACAAACGTTATCTCCACAAAACCTTTCCAATATTAAAAACGTGTTCCAAACACGTGCGCGTAGGGGGTGAGGTTTGATCACCTAAACAAAACCCGTCGGGGGCGTTCCGGTAAGCCAAAATGCGTCTAAGCGCGTCTTAACCGGGAATTAAGTTGAGCAAGAGGGGACTAGTTAACCCTGTGCTCCCAATGACCGCGACACGTGGCGGAGCGACTCTTTGCTTAGGGGGTAAATCAAAACCTGTTATTATATATGCAATGTCCTATACCTAGTGTACCATACACCAACTCATGTGCCTGCCTCATACTTCGATCCTGTTCGCTTCGTCGCACGGTTGCGTAGTACCACCTTACCCATCTTTGTTGCACCTTCAAACTGATCCGTACCACTTCTGACCCGATTATGGTCAAACTCTATGGCGATCTTCAACCATCTTGATCTCTCGATAAACGGCCTGGAACCCGCTCGAGATCTGCCGCTCAGACATTGTTCGCCCCATATCCAACCCGGCTTAACTGAAAACTCCATCTATCTTCACACCTGGAAGCCGGTTTGGGGCCGATCGGCTCCGATCATGATCAGCACAGCGATCGGCAGAGTGATCGGGCAGTGATCAGGGCGATCAGCCCCAGATCACCTCGAAACACCTCAGAGTTACCATCACATCGACTTTGCCTGTTCACTCGACCATGTTCTTGACCTTCATCACCTGTCGGGGTACCAAGATCGCACCGACTCAGCATTTCTAGTGAAGTTGGGCCTGACCGGACCTTCTTGCATCAATTCTGGATAGATCCATCAACTCTCATCGCTTGCCTTAACTTGGTAATACTCGCACGACTCGCCACTCCACATACCCCGTTCTACTCTGTACCTGATCTTCGTAACCTGGGGCAGAGTTAGTTGGCTCGGCCGATCGGGCCGGAAGTTCATATCACATCCAACTTCAACATCTGTACTGTTCATAACTCATCCCGATAACTGTTCCTGATATGTCACTTCGCCATTGCTGCTGTATCTCCAGTTTGTTTCAGTCGATCTCGTCATATACGCCCACGTGAACTCCACTTAATACGCAATATCTTGATCTGATCGTGATTATCGCCGTTCTATTAATATCCGGGACCGGGCGTAGTAACGGTACTTGGCTTATCCCTTCACATTACCAAAGCCCGTTGTCCACCACCTTTTCGTCGTATACGAGATCAGCCTGTCCCACCCATCAACTGTCTCATCTTGATGGGTGTTCCCATCGTCACCAATCAACGGTCATGTGTGGTCCACCTTATTCTCAACATTTTTCAGATCGCTTCACCACACCTGCTTGCCAGTAGTCCCGTCTGACTCGGTCGCTAGTGGTTGAGTGCCAGGCCCTTTCTTTTTACGTTGGTTCATTGTTACCCAACCTAAATGTGGAGTAGTTGAAGACGCTATACTGCGCGCTTGGACTGATTTGCGGTCTTTCGCAGAATGAGCCAGTTTATGACCCCCGTCTTTGGCCGCAGATCTCCGTTGTCCTGTCCCGTCGTAACATCTTCAGTCGTAACCGTGGTGGCCGTTTCCGTATCGGTCGTGACCTGCTGTTGCTCACAAGCTTGATCAACTTGTTTTCTTAAGTCCTCCATACTTGTGAAGGTCGCTGCCGGGATAGTCAATGTTTTTAAATCCTCCGGTTTTACGTGGATACAGTTAGGCTTGAGTAATTCTACTAACGGTGTCGTACACTTTCGCATCTGATGACTCGTTTCTCCACATCTGAGGCACTGGGTTCGTCCTTTTATAGATGGATGTTCGATGATAATCATTGTATGACACCAGTAAAGTCGTTTCACCCCTGCTAGCGCAGATGGACATGCATCCGATTCCACTATCAGTTCCCATAGGGTCGACGTATCCGAGAAGGGACCACTCTTATCTAGATCGTCCGGTTGGAATTCCATACCGAGCAGAGACCTTCAGAAAACTGATAACTTCAGTAAATCCATCGATCGAGGGATATTCATGAGAATGCATGAATAAAAGCCGCGCTGGCATAGTGTTCCCCATTTTTATCTACTTGAGCGTCCCACGCAGTTTGCCCAGGAGATCTGGCTTCTTGGTGGAGATTGCGTAACGAATGCTCATACCTGTGAAAAGAGACTCGTACTCCTGTATTTTGTTTTGCCATTTCTCTCGTGAAAAAATGGAATATAGGGAGTGATCACCTGCATTGTAACTGATGTTTTTCACTTGAGCTACCATTGGCCATAGTTTAGGCGAGCCCGTCCCCCGAGTAGATGCCGGCGTTGCAATGCTCTCTTGGATGCACTTTGTGCTCAAAAAGGCCTCCTTTCTTGGGCTTTCTCCACGTAATTCCATTACATGACAGCCTTCTACTGTTGGCCCCGTCTAAATCCGAAGAAGTCAGAGCTTAACAAATCGCGTAGACTTAACGGTTACCGGTGGCCGGCGTTCGCACGGGCTTCAGTGAAAGAATAAAAAATCGGTTAGCGCTCGGACTGTTTGGAACACTCTCCCATTGACGTCTTGATTTGTTACGTGTGCAGATACATCCAGCGGTTCCTGCTCCTGGCGAATTTCTTCGATCGTGTCGTTAATCTTCGCCTTCAACTGGCCTTCCAACATAGGGAGTGCACTGGGTTTTTTTCGAAAAATCTTGTCCTGTTTCCGTTGTTTGGCTGTCAAAGTCTTTTTCTCCTTACTCCGAGGTTTAGAGCTTGTGTCATTGGTTGTGCCTTTAGGAGCCCTATCTCCCTGAGCTGGTCCTTTGCTGTCTTGAAGAGTTGGGTCTTCCATGTCCACCTCCTTCTGTTCAGCCCGTCCTGTCATCTGATTAGACCTGAGAAGATCCTCTTTCAAACTCGAGACATAGGCCTGTGTGGTGAAGCCGATTTCCAAATCCAGGACGGAAGTCTTGGGTGGAATCCGGACACCCACTGGCCCGGGCGACCAACTATCGGAGAGAGTACTCCGTTGATCCTGATCGCCATCAGAATCGGATGAATCACCATTATGGTGACTGATCTGATCTTCCCGGTCATCCGACCGGTCGTCATGTGCGATAGAATCCATACTTAACTTCATCTCACCTTGTGTACCCATTGATCGGGAGTGGTTACACTCACTTAGGTGGACTCGGTGACGAAAACGATGATCTTGATCAGGTCGGAGGGGATGACCTTCTCGAGACGGGGGTGTCCTCGGGTGGAAATCTTCACCGGAGAACGGGTTGGGGTCGATACTTAACTTCAGTATCTAGGCACTGATCGGGAAACTTCGTCCGATCAGGCCAGCCAATGAGAGTGAGAGACAACAAGAAACCAAGAAAACGCGATCAAACCACGATCTTCCACAGTAATTCACAAACGTTATCTCCACAAAACCTTTCCAATATTAAAACGTGTTCCAAACACGTGCGCGTGGGGGGTGAGGTTTGATAACCTAAACAAAACCCGTCGGGGGCCTTCCGGTAAGCCAAAATGCGTCTAAGCGCGTCTTAACCGGGAATTAAGTTGAGCAAGAGGGGACTAGTTAACCCTGTGCTCCCAATGACCGCGACACGTGGCGGAGCGACTCTTTGCTTAGGGGGTAAATCAAAACCTGTTATTATATATGCAATGTCCTATACCTAGTGTACCATACACCAACTCATGTGCCTGCCTCATACTTCGATCCTGTTCGCTTCGTCGCACGGTTGCGTAGTACCACCTTACCCATCTTTGTTGCACCTTCAAACTGATCCGTACCACTTCTGACCCGATTATGGTCAAACTCTATGGCGATCTTCAACCATCCTGATCTCTCGATAAACAGCCTGGAACCCGCTCGAGATCTGCCTCTCGGACACTGTTCGCCTTATATCAAACCCGTCGTAACTGAAAACACCATCTCTCTTCACACCTGGAAGCCGGTTTGGGGCCGATCGGTTCAGATCATGATCAGCACAGCGATCGGCAGAGTGATCGGGGCAGTGATCAGGGCGATCAGCCCCAGATCACCTCGAAACACCTCAGGGTTACCATCACATCGACTTTGCCTGTTCACTCGACCATGTTCTTGACCTTCATCACCTGTCGGGGTACCAAGATCGCACCGACTCAGCATTTCTCGTGAAGTTGGGCCTGACCGGACCTTCTTGCATCAATTCTGGATAGATCCATCAACTCTCATCGCTTGCCTTAACTTGGTAATACTCGCACGACTCGCCACTCCACATACCCCGTTCTATTCTGTACCTGATCTTCGTAACCTGGGGCAGAGTTAGGTGGCTCGGCCGATCGGGCCGGAAGTTCATATCACATCCAACTTCAACATCTGTACTGTTCATAACTCATCCCGATAACTGTTCCCGATATGTCACTTCGCCATTGCTGCTGTATCTCCAGTTTGTCTCAGTCGATCTCGTCATATACGCCCACGTGAACTCCACTTAATACGCAATATCTTGATCGGATCGTGATTATCGCCGTTCTATTAATATCCGGGACCGGGCGTAGTAACGGTACTTGGCTTATCCCTTCACATTACCAAAGCCCGTTGTCCACCACCTTTTCGTCGTATACGAGATCAGCCTGTCCCACCCATCAACTGTCTCATCTTGATGGGTGTTCCCATCGTCACCAATCAACGGTCATGTGTGGTCCACCTTATCGTCAACATTTTTTAGACAGCTTTACCACAGCCGCCCCTGAGCCAAACTGCAGCCGCGCAACGACTGCAGTTCGACTCATCCATTTCCGAATCTTCCACTTAGCGTCCAGCCATGTCTGATTTAAGACGACCCCCTCTTTCCTTTCCCGCCTCCTCGGTTGCCTCTCCGACCAACGTCTCATCTCCAGGGCTAAGTTCAACTGGTCCTGCGACTTCTGATCGCGACCGCGGCCACGATCACGACCAGCTTCATCTCCCCCACGACGACCCTGACTTCCTATCGTCCGCCTTTGAATTCCCCTGCTCGACCTTCTCCGAGTCGCCCCGTTAATTACTTGGAGCAGCTGGCTCGTCTGGTGGAGGGATCAGGCCCGCTCACGCTGGGGTCCATAGAGACTAGCGGATTGCGGTTGGGGCTCCGGAGCGCAATTCCTGAGTTAGTTTCCTGTACGATGCTAACCGGACGCTTAATGCCGAGTTGTTTTATCGTCGGGTCGTCATTGATACTCTGGAGCGTGATTCTGCCGACCTGGCAAACCAACTGTCGACTCTACGACTGGATCACGCCAAACTTGATCAAGATCTGCTGGACATGACGAACCGCGTTAAAAATTTAACAGTTGAGCGAGATCAGTTGTTTGCTGATCTTGCTACCTTGCGCGTCTCCGTCAATCCTTCGGATACTGTCGCTTCCCTGCAATTGATGGTTCGCTCGCTGTCCGTTACTGTCCGCAATCAAGGTATGTCCAACCCGTCTGTTTCTTCCGCAATCTGTATATAACTTCTTCTATCCTTGCTTCCAGACGAGCGCATCGAGGCGATGAAATGTTCCATGGTCGAGATGGTGGGTCATTTGCAACAGCTCGATGACCACCGTCGCGACCATGATCAGCTACTTCGGAACAAAATCCATACCGCCTAGGAGGTGGAGCGTCTGGAAGTCGAAATGCGTCACACGGATGAAAAGGTTCGGCTTTTGGTGAAACAGCTTTCTGATTCGCGCATCGGCCGTGCCAACATTCAAAAGAGGCTGAGCGAGAACCAGAAGGAAGCTGAAGATCGCTGGCGCGAGCTTAATCTTGCTCGGGTTAAGCTTGAAACCCTAGAGCTCAATGAGCGCACCTGGATCCAAAGTCATGGCGACTTAAGGAAGATCGAACTCCAGACCATGGACAGGTGGACCGACCCGAACGCCGATTGGGGGTCGCTTCGCACGGCTTTGCAGGGGTTCCCTGAGCTGATCAGCTCTCTTGTTCCGGCTGGGACATCGTCGTATAAGCCTCTTGGATCTGCCCCGCCGTCGCCCACCTTCTCCGTCGCTTCCTCGCCGATTTATGATGCTGATCAGCCCGTGATCAACAAGGCAACGGCTTCTGCGTCCACTCCATTCCGTTCGCCGCTAGATCATAACCAGTCTCGTCGATCTTTAGTTCGTTGAAATGTAAACGGGCAAGCTTATCGAAGAAGAAAACGGTTCCTGCTAAGCGTTCCCGTCTCATTGCTGACTCTGACGACGAGTCAACAGATTTGGACGAAAGGGCGCTAACTGCTTTGTCCAGATCACGCAGCGCTGATCGTCGAATTCCGGTGGCGTCTTCGTCGGGCTCAACTTCGCTGACCCGAGCCGTCGCTTTGCTTGACTCCGACGGCGATGACGAGGACGATTTGGAAGACAAGCGACCGGCTCCGGCTGCTTCTAGCGCTCCTCCGTCCGCCGGTATGACGCTGACCACCCGACCGCCCAACTTCACGGCGTCTTCATTCCAGCGGACAAATCGGTGATCAAGCAAGGCGACTATAGTTATGATCCGAATGAGAGGTTCATGGATCTATACGTCGTTATGCAGGGCAAACCGTCGAAGGCCCATCTGGCGACCCGACGACGCTGGAGTGCCGATCAGGTATGGGATTTAACGCATCTGGTTCTTTCGGTAAGACGCAAACTCGTCCCTCGCTGTTGGTCCCGTCCGCCAGGGTGAATTTTCCCGATCAGGTCGCCGGCGCCCAAGGACACGCAGTGGCAATCTGATATTCTGACACCCAGGGCCATCAAACCCTTAATCGATTCAGAGCCTTGGGATGTTCTCAAGACGCCTATGTCCGGGTTGGACTTTCGTGATCGCCCCTGGTTTGTTGATCTGCAGGGACACCTGACCTCGTATTATCAGGAACATGTTCAGGCGATATGGGAGGCGACTCACCATTTCCCGATCACAGTGAAGATGCGTAAGGACGCGTGGCTTGAGCACTACTATCATGCTCGCAAGCGCCGACGCACCAAAGCTGGAGCAGCTTGGGCCGTGATCTGCGACTATGTGGTTGATGGGATACAGCGCAGCGAGTGCGACTTGGAGGTTTTCCTGTTCCCCGCCGTGCTGCACCTGCCTGTTCGCCGGGCGGAAATGCGAGGCATCAAGGCCGACGGCGGGGAATGGTATCCTGGTCATGGGCACCCGACTCCGATCGGCACGTTGCGCGATGCATTGGACTTTGCCGATCGTCAAGAGCCCCGGCGGAACCAATACCAATCAAGCCCCATGGATCATCCGGTGCTCAAGATCTCCCGTCTGCGCGCGAAGTATGGCTCGTAATTATCGTGATAACCAGCTTTCGTTTCATTCTCTTTTTTTAATATTAAATGATATATATATATATCCATTGACTCTGAACCAGCTCAATCAACTTGATCTCAACTTGTTTGACCATTACCATTGGCTGATCCATCACAATATGTCAACTCAGACTATTGAGACTCCCGGTTGCCTTCTTCATCAGTTTGCATTACTCCAAATCGGTTTCGTCTCACCCGATCACGTTCAAACTCCCTTAGTAGAGCTCCACAGTTCAGATCCCGTTCATCTACCCAAAGTGGATCGTCGTAACCTTTCCACTGAACCAAGTAATCACGATGGGTTCGACCAAATCGGATCCTCTTGCCTGATCGGGTATCCAAAATCTTCTCCACTTCAAATTCATTTTGATCCAACATTCTTTCCCAACTGTCTTCGGGCAAGAGAGCTTCGTCGAAGTCAAATCTTGGCTGATCATCGGATGACAACCTGGTTTTTGGTCGATCGGGGTATTCCCGGACTAGCTTCAGCTTCGACAAGTGGAGGATCGGGAAAATTCCGTAATCGGTACCAGCAGCGATCAACCGGGCGTCATGATCACCGATCAATTCAGATATACGGAATGGCCCATGCCATTAATGCGCTAACTTCCTGTCGTATCCTTCTTTTGCGCGATCCAAGTAAAGCCAGACCCTTGATCCCGGTTCGATATTATGCGAATCGGCTTGATCATTATTCCGATCAGCTCTCTCTTGGATCGCCCTCCGCAGTCGTTCATTCACTTGTTCCCGCGCATGCTGGTAATGGCGCTGGAGTCCCATACACCATCGACGAGCTTCGCGATCTCAACCTCGGGTACATCCGACGGGAACCACCGACTCGATAGTAGATCGGGGGTCCCAACCATACGCCAAGGAAAACGGAGTATCTCCCCTGATCCGATCGAAAGAAGAATTCAACGCAAACACCAGTCTCTCTGCATACTCATCCCAATCTTGTTGAGCGGAATCCGCGACATACACCTTAATAGCTCTGGTTAGCGTCTGCACCATGCGCTCGGCCTTGCCGTTCGCCTGCGGACGGTAGGCCATGGTTGCGCTTTGTTTCTGACCAAGCATCTGATTAAATGATAGAAAAACTTCAGCCATGAAACCTGGTTCCCGATCGTGCCTGATCACCTCACTTGCTCCAAACCGCCTAAAGACACATTCCTCATAACTGCAGGCGACTTGTTGGGCTGTTCGGGTAGATCCCGCTTTCGCGATCACCAATCCCGTGAACAGATCAGTCCAGATCAGCAACTCTGTGTTGCCCTTGAACGATTTTGGCAAGGACGGTATGTGATCCATCGCTATCACTTGGAAAGGGTAGGTCGCCTGGATATTTCCAGGTGATCTACCCCGGATGTTCGGCATACCCTTCCCGGTTTCGCAATCTGTACATGTTCCGACAAACTTTTGGACACTTCGATATAAACCTCTCCAGTGGAAATGTTTGCGAATCCTGTGGTATGTCCTACCCACGCCCCGGTGACCACCCTCTAAACTGACGTGATAAAGATGCAAGATATCTGCTTGTAAGGTCTCCGGAATCTCAAGTCTTGCTGATCGGTCCAGATCTGCGTCGGCCTGATCAGCTTGAACATAGTAAAACAGCAAATCGTTTTCGTCAATATTATAGCTGGACGCGATCTTAACACAGTCTTTTGCTTCACTCTGGCTCAATTTCTCCAAATCTCCATTCAGAAAAGCCTTCAAATTAACGATCCATTTTTCTTCGTCTTGTGCCTTGAGAATTCTTTCAATCCGCATTTCCTGTACTATTTCTTCTGTTAGGCTTTCTCGAGAGAGCGGCCGGTTAGGTGTTGATCTGGCTCGTGATCTCGTCATGATCGAGACCTGGGCGGCTTCCTGTTTATCCTCCGCATGAATCAGCTCGGGCAGCCTATTGATCTCGACGAATTCCTCCAGCAATGCTTTATCGGTAACTATCGAACCAGTCTGATCACGCATGGCCATCGTGGCTAGATGATCTGTACTCCGGTTCCAATCGCGTTTCACATGTAAGAGGTCATGACTTGGCCATCCACATAGGGCTTTCATAACACGATCATTCAACATATTCAAACGCGGTGCCATGCAATCGATTTCTCCAGTGATCCGCCCAATTACCAGATTTGAATCTCCACATATGATTACTCTTCCGATCTTTTGCTCTTGCAGGAGATCCAAACCTAGCAGCAGACCACGATATTCGGCTTCATTGACTGTGATGCCCGGGGTATAGTCTAAACCAGCAGATATAACAGTCCATTCCGGCAATTTCCACAACAACGTGCTATACGCCCCTACGCCTTTCTTCAAGCTCGCTGATCCGTCGAAACTTACCACGATCAGATTCTCCTCCGAACCGACGACCGGTGAGGGTATAATGATTGGTTCTCTTGGTTGTTTCCTAGGCGCGACCTCGACCAGGGCTTCATCGACTTCTGATCGAGGTGTGATACTGGCTGCTAGCGTACCGAGAATTTCTTCTTCACCCTTGGTGCATTTGATGATCTCCAAGGTCCACTGAGATAACAGCGCTGCCCATCGCCCCAGTCTTCCGTCTAACCCGTTCGCGGACAATAACCAAGCCAGACTAGATCGCCTAGACAATACCTTGATCGATCTAGTCACCAGCATAGAGTAACAGACATCCAATATGCGTAATAATGCCAGCACTTCTTTATCCACAATACCGTAGTTGACTTCGTTCGGTTTTAATGTTCGGCGCGTGAACGTCACTGGGCAATATATTCCGTCGTGATCTTGGACCAGTGCGGCCGATATTGCCCATTTACTGGCGTATAGAATCACCACGGGAATCTTCTCCGGATCGAAATGCTTCAGTATCGGAGTCGAAATCATCTTCGCCTTCAGCATACTGAAAGCTACCATAGCTCGTTCCATATGACCCTCTGACCCTGGCACAGTTCGATCGATCAGTGATCCAGTCTTGAGATTTGACTCAATAACTTCGGTTTCGCGATCAGTCTCACTTAGTGACTTTCCCACTCGATCACGTTCTCGTAGCCCATGATAATCCACTTCCTTCAATTCATATAATATAGCGGCATATATCGAGAAGTCTTCGATAAACCGGCTATAGTACTTCAGGGATCCGAGAAAAGACTGCATAGCCTTCAGTGATCGGGGAAAAGGCAGGTTACTGAGAGCGCCCAAATCTTTCGGGTTTGCTTCCAGGCCTTGAATCGACACGTTATGGCCAAGGTAGACGACCTTGGGTTGACCCCAGAAGCTCTTGACTACGCTGATCGATAAATTCCAACGTTCGCAAGTGGCAAGGAGCCGTTCGACCTTATCACATAGCATATCCCATGACGTTGCCGTAACCAAGATATCATCTATTTATGATCGCCTTCCCAAAACTTATCGTCTCTGATCTTGGTCAGGTTCGCCCTCCGTAAACAGATCATGTAGATCGGTGGCTTCTCGATCGGCACTGATCTGGAAATATCCATAGAGAGCATTGTCAATCAATCTCTGATAGATCTGTGGGGCGTTCTTTAAACCGAACGGCATCCGATTCCATTCGAAAAGTCCGAAAGGTGTAACGAAAGCCGAAATCTCCCGAGCACGATAAGTCATCGAAACCACCCAGAAACCACTAGCCATATCAAGCGAACAAAACCATAAAACTTTATCCAGATCTTCCAGTAAATCATTGATCAGGGGCATCGGATAGACCATCAACTTCGTGAGGCGATTCACCATTCTATAGTCGATACAAAGTCGAATATCGACCCCGTTCTTTTTTATCACAATCACAATCGGTGATGCCCACTGCGATGTTGAAGGTCGGATGATTTTTGTACTCAAC
>MIQA02024088.1:0-25211 GCA_001887855.2 Sclerospora graminicola
GACATACTTAAATAAAATAAAAAGCTGAACAGTGTAAGGTTTTCCTACGCAAACTATGTGAGGTTTTCCCTGGTTTACAAACCGAATCTGACATAAATGAATAGCGAACTGCAAATTGATATTAAGTGTATTAAATCTTAAGCCTTATATTGGCTTACTAAGACGTCCCGTGGTTCTTAGTACTGGTTAATTAATTAAGCCATGCTGGTCCGAGCTATCAGCAGTAAAGTGCTGGGTAACCAAGATCCGGGGTTATGACTTAGAACTGATTGCACAGTCTAATGACTATAAGTTGGGATATCTTCTTTCTACCATATTAAAGTACAACCCACACGAACAACTGTCGATTTTAAATTACAAAATGTACTCATCCAATCCAGTGGGGCTGTTGGAGTAAACGGCTTGTCTTAGTACATTTTCCCTTTTTAAAAATTACCTCTCTTAACTAATAAAGAAGTATTACCCTTCGTACTCTTTGAAGAATTAACACACAAGAGAATAAGTGGCATTGAATCCGCTACACTTGCACTTATATGTGCATATATATATTAAGTGTTAATGTTTCTACTGAGGTATAGGAACTCTACGTGAATGTCTTTACAGACATTATGCTTAGTGTCCCTGATAAAACTAAAATATAATTCTTTTTGCCTGCTTTCAAGCAAGTTCTTCCTCTACCTTCACTACTTCTACGCGCAACGTGCTATCACTTCAAGACATATTATGTGGAGTTGTCTTACTGCCAAACGGTTATGGAAAAGACTCGTTGACCACTGGTTGGGGAGTCAGTAGATGAAGAAAATCTAGCAGGCTATAGGACCGCTATAGCCACAAGACAACCTCCTGATATCTCAGTGCAGATTCAAAAGACGATGCATGACAAATTTAGCTTACAGCTGCATGATTATCACGATCAAATGGACAGGATTTGGTGGAGCATCACTGGAATAGCTCAAGTTTGGCTGTGGCAGGTTAGAAATCAGATTGTCTTCGAAGGATTACGGAAAAGTCAGCAGGAACATACTGAGTTTTTTTGGAATCAGTGTAAAACGCAATTACAAGGAGTCGCGGCCTTTGAGAGTGGACGGGATACATTAAGAAACGACGGGATGAGACTACAGCTTTGCATGCAGTGCTTTTTCGACATCATTCCAGCACCATCGTTTACGATGCCGCAGCATAATGCTTCGCCATCCCCACCTCAATATTCTGCAGAACCAATATTAGTTATACGAGCTCAAAAGTTTACACTAGCCAATAGTTAAAGACTAAATGGACTAGCTTTTATTATTATATTAAACTAAGGCCAGTCCTGGAGAAGTAGAAGAAAAGAAGGGACGGACTCATGTATATGGTGGTGTTATATACAAGAACAATCGCCGAAAGAGGTATGGAAACATCATAATATATTAGCTGACTATCAGTATAAGTAATGTACAGACAAACGACAATGTAACTGAACACGGTTTACCAACGACGATCGCAAGACTCAAGACGTCCGATGAACCCGTCTTGCGTAAAAACGCTCGGTCAGATATGGAAGATATATTTTGGTGGTGTCGCACAGCCCAGAAAATGGACAAGTCATTGGCGCAGCGAAGAAATCAGTTTAGAAAGGCTAGATGACTATAAGCGATACTGTTTCTGGAACAGCACCGGAAATCGGGAGGCGGGTCACTGAGGCAATGATGAATCAAAATAGGGTAGCAATGCCGGAGTTTGAACGTCAATTCCATCGATTGTGGTGGGGTTATTGCAGTACCATCCTGGCTTGGTTATGCAACTACGCAACCGGTATATTTTTGAAGATTGGCAGCAAACACCTCAGGAAGTTGAGCAATTCTTGTGGTCTCAAGGGAGGGCACAATTGGACACGGTGGCGTTTGAAGGTTACCACGATGACCAGGAAGGGGCTTACACTGCTTACCCTCCTTTATCATTGATATGTATGTTTTGCGTCCTCCGTTTTCCTGTGTTTCATGCGGCGTATGAATGCCGGCATGTGGAATCCAGAGAGGAAGATATAAAACTACAAATCCAGTGCGTATTTGAAACATCACCAGCACCGCCAGCTGCAGCAAGAGGATATAGCAGATGCGAGGTTGACCGCCCCAACGCAAAACCTGAGCCGTTATTCGTCTCACGATTTAGATCCTACATAGTAGCTAACAGTTAACACTAATTGGACTACATTTATTATTATCATCATCGTCGTTGCCACTGTAGCAAGAAGCGAAAGAAGATTGGCGATCATACAGATCATTATTGCGGGAACAACCACAATCGTCTCGATTCTGGAGGGAAAGTATGAGCGAACTGTGAGTTAGGCTAAAGTGAACCATGGTGTTTTGGGTTCACTTTCCTACCGCCTTAGTCTGTAAATGGGTCTATTTTCAGCAATGGCTTTAAGATCTGCATACTTAGTGACGCCAGAATATCTTACATGTAAGTTACACATAATATAACACCTGTAATGTTAGATATTTTATCTTACGCTAAAATGTACAAGTACCAAATTTCAAGGATTTTGGTGAATACAGTATGAAGTCGATGCCATTTTGAATTTATTGGAGATGGCAACAAATATGAGTGGATGGGCCAATCATAGAATTTTCAAAGAACGTTTTTTGGTCCATCCAGACCATCCAGATTTTTGTACGAAATATTATATGATTTTAAAACACGTCAATTCAAGTAGCAAGTACTGTTGGTGGCCAATATGTAGTGCGAATCAATACTACTGTATAATTTTGGGCTTTTAATGGATGTTTGCCAAAATCTTGTGAGCAAAATAGAGATGAAGGGTACGTGTACTTATTAAACAAAGAAGTGTTCAATTCGATAGGAAAACGCTTATGTTGTACTCCACCACATTACATTGAGAGCACGTCGCCAGAAATATTAGATTCTGGGCTAAATGAAAAAGAAAGAGTCGAATCGCGGTCTTGAACCATCTCCCTTCACGCTTGCCGCATCTATTCTGAATGCAAATTGGACGCCTCTACGAGTATCATTCTTCGATTTTGCATTCTCAATGCGCGCTTCGAAAGTGACCTCTCTTCCATTCTTCTTGTTGGATATCGTTGGATTCAAGACAAGTCCAAACTTGCTTGGTACACGTCAAATTTGGGAAGGTACTGAATTATTCGGATCTTGATGGGTAAAAATTTTCACGACCTTTCGCTTCTTACATCCGCTCAAAAAGGAAATGTTACTTTTTCTTTTCTTGCGCTTTTAGCAACGACGCTTTATTAGCTGCATTTGTGGCGTGCAAGACCGTCTTCGGAAGAACCAGCAGTGGCTTTGTAGTAGCAAATGCTACTATTGTCTTCTTCGCAAAACTCGTGTCAGTCGATTTTTTGTTTTAAGATTTCGAATGATACTTCGTATCTTCAATCCTCTACCACAGCACATCCACACTTTCAATTTAAATACTGGGCGAAAAGAAGAAAAAGCGCCACATTATCGCGTACTTACTTCCATAAGTGGCAACGGATCTTTAGACGTGTGGAGCTTGAACTTGCCTTTGGTTATGCCAGAGCTTTGCTAACTACCGTAAAACACAAGTTACATGTCGCCTGATGTTAATTGTCGCCTAGAGAGCTAGCCAATTAAGGGAGAGTACACTTATCGCTTTTTGATACAAAAGTCCTTTAGAGGGGTAGGGAAACGAGTACCGTACGGGATCACCGATGCGACATCTAACTTGTGTTCTACGATAGTAGCAACTACAGCACCCTTCGTCCTTAACCCACCACCAAGGAGACGCTCTTTATACCTTGCACCACGCTAGAACTTATCAAGTGAAACGGTAACAACGAGAGAGTGATGGTCAGGGAAATATGTCTCACTTAACAGTTCGCTGTTTTTGATAAAGTTGAGTGCAAGTTCTGCTTGTGCCCCAAAGATATTGTCAGCTTGTCGCAAATTTCGGGATCGGACAAATCCTTGGGGGTCAGCGACGCTAGAGAGTGGTGACTCACTAGCAAGGTGAACAGATGAAGATGCGATGACATGTCGGAGCCCACACATTGCTGCAAGAGCGACAGCAATAGATGCTCCCATAAAAAATGACAAAGGCGTCACTGTGGCAGTGTTCCAGTACCCACAAACGTCGACGATATCTGGTATTTCTACAGCGCATTGGTATGTCGTGTACCCATTTGGTGCTCGACGCTAATGTGCGAAAAGGTAAAATTCCTGCTTTGACGAAAAAAATACAGTAGGACACTTTAGGTTACAAAATAAGTCGGTTCTGATTTATTTTGGAAACATTTTATTATAATATACATCTCCTTTTTACACTAAAACAAATAAGCGACGCACAGGTTGAGGGCCGGCACGGTAGTCCTCCGACATAGCAATCGAACTAAGTCTTTGTGTTAAGTGGTATTATCCTCCGGCTACGGATATAAAGCATACGCAACAAGGTGCTCTACAAGCTCTAACCGGCTAATGGACTATCTATGGACTCACTAAGCGCGAATCTCGCACTCAGATTGAACAACGCGATTGAGACAGGACAGGCGCATCTGCTGTACGTTGTACAAGAGATGTTGAGCACAGAGTCGCGGAGCAACCAACGTATGGAAGACTAAATCAACGACATGGTGAAGCTTGCCGTGGAATTAGAGAAAGTTAGTGGCCCAATATCGGACGTAAAGTTTGGCGGGATACTACTGACAAGAGCAGCGAGTGTGTATCCTGAATTGGGTAACGAGTACTCAAGAATGAAGGCGCTGAATCCTGGTGCAGAATTAACGCTGGCCCAAGTAACAAATCGACTATTTCAAGCAGAAAGGATGCACGACTATACTGGTCAACGACGTGATGAAGCGCGCGGGGTCGCACTACAAGTGCATCAGAAGTACAAGTACTCATCGAAACATTGAGGAAGTTATAAGGCGAAGCTACTGCCGCGTGAACGCAATGAACGCGGACACTGGGCACGCGATTGCACTAATGGAAGACGTTTTGAAGCGCAAGGACAAAGAGGGCGCTCACGTTATAGAAGCAGAACGATAAGCCGAAGCCGTGGAAATAACCACAGAGATTGTCGTGGCAATGGTCGTCAAAGAAATGAAGGTCGTGGCAACAACCATTCAAGATGTGAAGCACGTGCCAATAGCCGTCCAAGACAAGAAGGACGAGGTAACAGCCACCCAAACCATGGAAGACAAGAAAACTTTGTACTCATGGTTACGACCGACGTGGAGGAACACCAAAAGAACATCATCGAATGGAAGCTAGACTGTGGAAGCAAGTACATCATGTGGCGTACGCGATTGTTTTACGCATCTTCAAGAGGTTGAAGAAAGAAGCTAGTGATGATGAAGGTTCTCATGTCACCGTAAAAAGAGAAGGAAGCGGTGGTGATCATGATGAAGATGGTAGCACATTGAAACGCTGTATTTTGCAGAAACGTATGGTATGTGCAGGGCACGAGTCCATTTGATATGCTGGACTATATGCAAGAGCGAGGCTTTCGATAGCTATCTCGCATACCAGCAGGTGTGGCTGCTTGAAGGGAGAATGGAGCAGGGACTCCGTAACATTCAAGATAAGATTCATGAAGATGGCGGGTATCTACCGCATGTTCTCCCCTCATCCTGCTCGTATACCAATGGGAACGTATGGCGTTACGACAACCATTGAAAAAACTAAGAGTGCAAGCAAGAAAGCAAGAAAAGCAGAGACTAACATAGAGACGTGGCATCGTCGTTACGACCATGTGGGGATGGAGCTACTTCGTAAGATGGAAAGAGATAACTTGGTGCAGGGCATTAAGATCAATAAGGAGTTGAACCACTAAGCTTGTGTTCCATGTGAAGTATCAAAAACAAGACAAATGCATTATCCATCCAAAACTAAGAAGGCCGAAAGACCACTACAACGACTACACATGGATGTGGATACAATTGAAGAGAAGAGTGCAATATGTGGAAGCAGATATTTCCTGCTTATTGTGGATGAATATTCACGCTACAAGTGGACGTTCCTACTAGACAAGAAGTCAAGTGCAGTAAACAACATCAAGAAGCTAGTCACAAGCTTAAACTCAGAGTTCAAACACAAGAGAAGAGTGGTACAAGAACTGTTTGCTGATCTAGGGACAGATCTGATTAATTCCGAGCTACATGAGTATTGCTGTCAAAGAGGGATCAAGACACAGACCACAAACGGATACAGCCCGCAAGAAAATGGTGTAGCAGAACGATGAAATGGTGTCATCGTAACGACGATTAGGACTCTTCTAGAAGCTACACAACTTCCCTATACCCTATGGGGTGAGTGCCTACAACATGTAGTGGATACATGGAATGTTACAACATCGAAGACAATTGGAGATCACACACCACATGAGCTATTAAATGAAGAACGCCCAGACGTATCACATCTACGGACGTGGGGCTGCGTGGTGTTCGTCTACATATCGGACGGAAGACGAAAGCGAAAAGAGAAGCTGAGAACCAGGACAAGGACAGGGATCCTGCACGGATACTCATCGAGCACGAAAGGGTACAAGTTCATGGAAATTTGAACGGGTGCTGTTGGAACAGCAAGGCAAGACAACATACGATTCAAAGAAGACTATACAATACAGCTGAAGTACATGGAGATACTTCTGGACAATGCCTATGGTGATGAATCTAAACAGCTGCCTTCTGAACCTCCGTTCGTCAAAATGCGAAAAGACTTGACAAGTCTTGAGTTTGCAGAAGATAATCCGGTGGCAACAAGACAGGATACCAACCTAGAACCGGTTGAAGTGTACATCGAGGGTCAGGGGGAGTCGGACTCCACAACGAAGCGTGTACAAGACACGGATATACGACCTACAAGAAAAATGAAGCCTAATTCGAAGTACAAGGACTACGTGCAAGTGTATTATGTGACAGCCAAGAGGGCAAGGAAGTAGAAGCTAGCGCAGGGCGCATATGAGGGCTCTGCATCAGTGACACAACCAAAAGACAAGCTTCTCGCAGATGAAATCAAGGTACCACAGACCTACAAGCAGGCTATTGTTGATGAGCAGTACGCAGACTACTGGCTAGCTGCTATGCATGAAGAGATGGCATCATTAAAGAAACATGATTATGGATATTAGTACCGCGACAGACGAAGCGCACAGAACAGAATGTTATCACAAATCGATGGGTTTATGTACTTAAGAAGGACGAGCAGGGCTACGTTAAACGTTTTAAGGCACGGCTAGTGGTGCATGGATTCAAGCAAGTCTATGGCATAAATTATTACGAGACATATACACCAGTGATCAGATTTGACACTATTCGAGCGGCGTTATACTTTGCGCTACAGCGAGATGCGCAGTACTACAATATGATGTGAAGACAGCCTTCTTACATGGAGACTTAAAGGAAGAAGTTTACATGGAACAGCCGAGCGGCTTTTAAGAAAACAAACAGGACTATCTGTGCAAGTTAATCAAGGCTCTCTATGGACTAAAGCAGGCTCTTAACGTATGGAATTGCAAGTTACATGACCGACTACGACGTCTACACTTTGTTCGAGTCGAGTGCGACTGGGGCCTGTACGCCCGATTCCAAGAGGGGGGGGGTGATATGCTGCTCACTGCATACGTGGATGACCTATTGCCCATGGGAAATGAAGCTGATTGTGATCAAGTAAGGACACAACTCAAGGAAGTGTTTGAACTGGTAGAGCTTGGACCAGTCAAGTATCTATTGGGTGTCGAGGTGACGATAGACCGACATGCCAAGACCATATTCTTCAGTCAAGAAGCATATGTTGTGGAAATATTAAAGCGGTTCCATCTGGCGACGTGTAACCCAGCGCCAACACCTGAAGCGGCGACGTACACCGTCACTAATAAGGAAGATACTCGTGAACAGCCATACCGAGAGGCAGTTGGAGCACTGCAGTACTTGGTATCGGGCTCACGGCCGGACATTGCGCATGCTGTGAGAAGGTTGGGGCAATATTTGAGCAACCATACGGCAGAACATTATGCACAAGCGAAACGAGTTTTCAGATACCTACAAGGAACCAAGGACTTTGGATTGCTGATGGTGATACGACAAGGACCTGTAGAAGCAGTTGAATTAACTGTCTACACGGATGCAGACTATGCTAACGATAAAGAAGATCGAAGAAGCATCAGCGGCTACGTAACAATGATGGATGGAGCTGTGATCGGCTATGGATCACGCAAACAAGGAATCAATGCACTAAGCACCATGGAAGCTGAATACTATGCGATGCATGAAGGTGTAAGGGACTTGCAGTGGGTACACAAGTTATGCAAGGAGTTAAAGGTCAAGACACAAACACCGAAGATATATTGCGACAACATGGCAGCCATATATCTCACGAAGAAGCCTGGTAAACATCATCACGTCAAGCACATTGAGAACAAGTATCATTACGTGAGGACATTGATACAAGAAGAAAGGCTTAAGACGGAACATGTGCCGACAAACAATCAAGTGGCAGATATATTGACCAAGGCACTAGAGCGTGTAAAGTTCACGCGTTTCCGAACGATGTTAGGCGTCGTGTCACGCAGGGCGAAGGCGGGCGACCAGTTTCAAGACAATCTACTTGAAGCAATTAAAGGAAGAGCAACTACAGACTTACGTGCAGGGCGCGTTCAAGTAACGGGCAGAGGCAGGAACCCAGGCACCGTCCTCAGGGTAGATCTCGAGCTGTGAAGCACAAACCTTACGACTTGTGATCCCTTCCAGTCACCAGGTCGAGGGGGAGTATTAGATATCCGGATACCGGATAAGCGACCAAGTTGATGAAAGGGCGTCAACCGCAGGGCGGTTACGATGAAAGGAAAGGATGCAGGGCATCCAGACGCAGGGCGTCTACCGCAGGGCGGCTACATATACAATGGGATGCAGAGCACCCAGACGCAGGGCGGCTATGAAGTTAAAGGCAACTTCAACTTCAATTTATATTTAGATATTTGTATATGCATATATATTTATGTTTAACTAATATAAAATAGGGCGTGCAAGGTGAGGTGTCAGTTGACAATCTCACAAGTGGAGCGCAGGGCGCTACACACCTCCCCTTGAGTCCCCGGGGCCATTCAGGCACCGACCGTAACGGGGTTAACACTACCACTGTCCTACAGAATAGACTGTAGAAGTGCATAGTAATAGCAGGTAACTCTGCCTTACTATTAGTAGTACTACTACTGTTACTATTACTACTTAAGTGCCATTAAGTACTTACACATTGAAGTCACTAAAGTGACATGGCTACAACGAGTGACAAAACCCAACACATGAGCGCCGTGCTTAGTTGACCCACAACGAATACATTTCTTGCGAGGTCAGTCCTAATCAAGCTGGTTTTCGCCTAATTTCCGTCCGTCAAGGCCATTAGTCGATTATCTCGGGCAGAGTACCGGTTTCGCCGCGAAGATATGGCGATATTGTTCTTTGTCTTAGCTTAAACTTGACCGTCCACTTTCTTCTCCAGAATTAGAACTATCCAATTCTTTTGCAATCATTCGGATCGCTCTTGCTGGTCGGGTTGCAGGTGCCTTGGTTTGATTAGGATGTGACTTCAATCGATATCGATTCGATCCTATCTCGGCGTTGGGCTCACGCCCTTTAGCCCGTTGCAACGTCCTTAAGGTATGTTCCAGTTCTTCAGCCGTTTTGATACAAAGCAGGGTCGGTTGATCAACCAAATCACGGTTATCCAAAGTGCCAATGACATGTTCAGCGTGTTCGCGAACCGTCTTCACATGTATTGGGCCTTTAATCGGCATCTTGGATCTTAAACCAGCATCATTCAAACGATGTAGATATTTGATCGGTGTCTCATCCGACCTTTTCTTCTTGTGATAGTATTGTCTCGCCACTGATACCCTGAGTTGCAATATTGCTCCTCCGACAAAGTTGAGGCCATCTCGACCGGACTTCTCGACTTAGCTGTTTGAGCTAGTTCTTGGTCGGTCCTTTCATTAGATTGTCGAATATCAAGCATCTAACCCTTCTGATGTCTTGTCTCTCAAGAAAGCTTATTTCAATCGTTTTTTCGCCTGATTATCGTCCATATCAGGCACAGCAGAACCCTGGGTGCTTGTGTATTTCTGTGTTTGTGTTTTTCGGACGGGATCGATTTTTTTTCTACCTGCGAATACAAGGGATTGGGACGGTGAGACAGTACTCTCCATTGCGCAAGCTCTTGAAGACGTAGAGATATATCACCGTTTTGACGGATTTCCAGTTCATGAGACTTCAAGAACGTACTGGCGCCATGGGTATTCAGGGCGGGAAACAGCGAGAACCACTTCTCGTTTGCAGTACCCATGCATTCCATTGGTTTTCGTGCAGTAACGTAAGAGAGTAAAAAAAATCGACCGTTTATCAAATCGAAGAGTTATGAACTGGGGGCTTTTGCACGCGGACAAGTTTTGGAAAGACAACTTTATGAAACCTGAAACAAAGACTTAAACTCGGAAGATGGGTCTATGAATGCAGTTTACTGATCGGACTCAGACGATACCAAGACAGTAGCGGTGGCTTTATTTGATTTGTGCGAGTTTGTGCGCTTTTATCCAAATGGCAAGCACATTATTACCAAGAGTTTTGGGGCAAAGAAGTTCGAGACGCACGAGAATGGAGAGGTACAGAAGCAAGCACTTCAATTTATTATAAAGATGATGGTTAACAAGTGGGAGTTTGTCAAGTAAGATGAAGGTACGGTAGCATACCACATGCTATGTAGTTTGTGTAGCCATACCACACTCAATGTTGTACCTGTACATCAGTGAAAATAATTATTTTGCAGATGCAGCTCTTCAATCGGTACGATGAGATTGCACTGCGAACACGAAGAGCGTTGGACCTTGTCAGAGCTGTCGACTCGTTGGCGCTCCCTAAGCGGGACATTTACTTCATCTCGTCTATTTGTACTGCCCAGACAACGTATGCTATCGGCTTGTGTCACCGCATTACCATTGATAAAGCCTTCGAAGATGTCTGCTATCATCTTAAGCCCATCCAGCGCAATTCGATTATCATTTAAGTTGACAAGCGCAAATGGTTTCACCTGAGCCCGTTTTATCAGTGCTCCGACAATTGCGGAAGCACCACCACTACGTAAATGATTTCGCTCCAACGTAGAGACGTAACCGTAAAATTACTCTCAAGTGCTGTCAATAGCCGAGCAGATACACCAGCTTGTGTCAGATGGACATTAGTCAACAGAAAATCAGCCAGGACATCACCAAAACCAACGTTGAAAACATTTCATGCAACATTCAAGTGTGTGAGTGTTTTATTGTGGCCCAGAGCTAGCAGCAGACTGGTCATACCTTCGAGACCGAAACTGCAGCCGCATAGGTCCAAATGATTCAACACCGTCGTCGATCCAACTACTGGAGAAGCTAGCATTGGTGTGAACGCGTGTATTGCTGGGTCACGGATTTTTGAATTGCCAGATAGCTCAAGACGTTCCAGATTGAGCACGCCATCCATGCTTGCTCGGCAGATTGCTTCAACTGTCTTGAACGACACATTGTTGCGATAAAGATGGAGGTATCGTATAGCCAGTGGTATTTGTATTTTCGCGAGCCCAACAAATGCATCATCTCCTGGCGAGTCAAACCCTAAGAAGAGACGCTGCAACACTGGGAGACGAAGTGTTGCATTGACGAGCAACTTCATGTCAAAATTTTCTCGATGCAGTTCTCGACTCTCAGCTGCAACAATTGTGGCGTCTCCCCCACCAGCGCTACCAACATGCGATATCCTTCAGCTTTAAGATCTAGCGCTGTTATTCTGCATGTGTCCAGCCGTTTCTCCAGTGCAGGGGTTGGATTTGTTAGTGTTGTATAGAGACGAACAGCTCCACTATCACTTAGGCTGCCGCGACGGAATTTTAGCTCTGTAAGCTGAGGATGCTCTTTCACTAAACGTCTCATGGTCTCCCAACAAGGATCTTGCTGATAAAAATACTGTACTCCTAGACTCCGGAGGTATCGCAGCGCTAAAACTATCTCCACGTTGTCTTTGCAGATAAATCCACTGGCACAATAACAAACAGATCACGTCAAAAGACACTGACGGAGATAGGATACGCATCGCAGATTAATCGGCAGGACTTCGAGTATACTCTGTAGCGTCTTGTCATCAAGATTTTAGTGTTGATTTGACTGCACGGGACATAGCGACGTGAGTAGGATATCGAAAAGAGCCGAGGATCGCGTTGGGAACTTGTTTTCGGCCTTATTTTGCCGCATTGATCCCGAGTGCCAGTGTTCGAGCGTAGTACTGCTTTCTTAAGACCATGGAATGCCCTAGAAAGCGTACCAAAGATCCCAGCCAGATGCCGCAGCTACTGGATACTGCACAGGTATCGCGAAACTCACAATACTGCCTCAGCTTAGAAAAACGTTGAAGCAGCATTTCCATCTCGATGCCTTGGAGGCATTTCAGGTAAATGCTGCTTTAGTTGGTAAAATATTTGAGCCATTACGCGTCGAAGCTGGACATGCTATACTGACAGATACGGGTGAGATGATACTGTGGAAACATGTGAGCCTTTCTGCTTCCCTTGTCCAGAAAGTGAAAGACTGCCGCTAGCGATGCACGATACGGGGCATTCAATTGATGGATGGGCACAAAAAAAACGTAAATCCCAGGAGCACAATCGTCGTCGCGAAACGGAGAAAGAGGTACTGAAGGAGGTTCAAAGCAGGTGGTGAGGGATGCAAGCGGATACGAAATACCATAGCGCATTTATAAGCGAAAACAAAAAGAATTCCTGAAGCGACAGGCCTCTCATGTCGTAGAGCGACACAGCACTCATGAGCTTTTCCACGACAAGCACTTGTTCGTTATTTGCTTGGTAGTTACACAGTGTTTTTCCAGGCGCGCCATAGTCCAACCGCAGCTTCTGCCGCACAGAGAAAGCTCACGAGGCGATCTAAATCATCGTATCCACACAAACAGCATGAGTAACGAGCTGTCAGATGACCCGTAGAGTGGTTGAATTGTAAGGACAGCACTACATACCTGAAAGGAAGCTCTTTTGTAGCGACCAATGTACACAGGGCCAGCGTAGAGAAAGTTTCGAAGTTGAACAAAATACAATTCACGACGCCTGGCATTGCAATAAAGGTAAAAGCGCTGCAATTGATAAACCAAGCAGCGTATTCTACATACCGAGCTTGAATGGTAGCCAGTTTGACCGAGCGCTGAAAAGAAAAACAGATAAATAATTTACCACATAATCGCTGCAATGAAAATGCCAGCACCTCTTCGTCCGGAAGATCTTCTTGTTCCAAGATTTGCTTCTCTTTTACTGTCAGTGCGTTAATCCTATTGTCAATGCCACATGAGCACTCGTTTCATCCTTTCAGTTTCACTTAACCACCTTCAGCATACCGTAGTGTGTTAGCCCATATATCCAGAAGGATGTAAACTCCCCATGCCCGACATGACAGTCGTGAGACGTTCATTGCGTCAATATTCAGTAGCTTTGGCGCCCTGCACAGCAGTACACAACAATATCAGTCATATTTCCACTGCAATTATCTCTATAGCTACTCAAGTAAGCCACTTACACAAACCCCACGTAAGAAAGATGTTCGAGCGGGTGATAGATGATCATCGATAGCGCCTGCAAGTTGACAAGACGTCGTACGTGCTCGTCGTCGTCACTATAACACCAAGATTCATTCTTCCAGGCTGCGTACGAATTAAAGCCTCCAGTGAAGCGTACGACGTAGCGCGCCATCGAAATATTTGAAGCAATAGCTCGCAGTCCCAACGCCGTCTCTGTTTCCTTCTGGGTCAGATGCGCCATGGCACCCAGTCCATAACCAATGATCTTGTAGAACTTGTCGGCATGTAACGTGTTACTAGTGAAGCGGTCAAATTTGTCCACGTCCAGCAACGTTGGCATCAAGTAGTTAGTGTCCTTCATTGCCTTATCCGCACTGAAAGAGCACTTTAGTCTTCTTCAACTTGTTGAGTGAAAAACACAGAAGATGATATCGGATTAGGCAGATAACAATTTATCAGATAAAGCAGGGTTTCTGTGTAAAGTACGAGGGATCTGGCTTCTCAGAAGCACGTCCGCCGTTAGAAACTGGTCATACTAACTGGGACGAGAGGTGTGGTCAGTCTGAAGACTACAAATTTGTATGCCTTTCACCATCTGCTGGCTATCACGACCGACAATCAGAACGCATCAGGTAAGAAGTCCCATAAGCAAAAGGCGACAGCGCGACAAAGCGCGATTGGTGCCGGTTAAACCCTGAGATCCCACCACAAGACATCAACAGGACAGCCTCTTTATCCATTAAGTGTCATAGGTTTTCTGTAAACTACCAGCTGATTCAAACGCTCTTCTACGTGAGGACGTCCGTCAAGCGACCCCCGAAAGCATTTGTAAAGAATCAATTGTTCGTCTACTACCAAAAAAGACAAAGTGAAATATATTGAACATGTACCGAGAAGGATATCTCATCAAGTGCGGACATAGTCCCCTCGACTTGCCAGTATGTAGCACCGATCCCCTCTCCTGATTCTTTGCTAGATTTTGTACTAATCTATCAATACTGTCGATATGCAGCGATTACTCTTTTGTGTGTTTGAAGATGGCGTCGTGAAATTCTACTCGGAGAAGGGTGGTGCGGTTGTGGACAAGCTCGAGATGGCTGGGCACGTGACTAAAGTACGCGTTGAAAAGTCGTCACCGGGCAAATTCCCCCATCGTTTCACCGTATCGGCTGCCGAAGTAGTTCGAGTGGAAGGTCGTCGTATGAAGCTGAGTGAGCCGCGCGTCACGGAATTTGCAGCTCCATCGAACAACCTCATGATGGAGTGGGCCAACTCGCTGCATTTGTGGCGGCGCATGAACTGGAAGGAAAACGTCAAGTTTTTTGATAACTCGAGCGAGCTGTCACTGGCAGAAGAGCTGGAGTCCCTGCAGCTGCAAATGGGCACAATAAAGTCGATGCGTAGCCGTTCGATCCCAGGCTTTAAAAAGCCCTTTGTCAACATCATGCACGGTCAGTCTTCGCCCGCAATGAAAAAGTTGCGTCAAATGATCATGCAGACAGGTTCAGCAGCTTGTACCAGTACTGCATAATGTAGGATTTATTTTCAGTGACGACTTGCTTTGGAAACGGGGGCAAGCACCGTCACATTGTCTATTATCCATGTTTTACGAGCCATGCGAAGGCATGTCAGGTCAACTATGTGTGTAAAGAATACAGAGCTACTATTATCAAGTTGTATCCTGCATCAGAATCATTTTGAGAGTATGAAACATCGGCGATCATTATATCACACTTCGTTTGCGTTTGCTGGCATCTTTTGAGAACTTTACGCGAAAACAAAGACCAATAGACTGATTACACTACATCCATGTACATGACACAATGATATATTACATGTCTTGCCATTGATAAATAAATGGGATAGCGTGCTCTAATCTACTTACCACCAACTAAAGAAACTCTAAATCATGCTGGCAGCAAATGCTGCTTCAAGGTGGGTCGATACGGCATGGCGAATAAGGGCTGGATCGACGCAGTCAGCCCCTCGCAGCCACGGATGCTGAAGAGCCTCCGTCACGGTAATGCGTTCATCTGGAGCTAAGAGCATCGACGAGATGAGATCTTGAGCGCCAGGACTAATGACTTGAAGCACTTCCTTCGGTTGCGTCTTCCAGAAATGGTCCACGTCGCCAGCCAAAAGATCGTCGTACCCGATGTCGCCCTTTTGCGCCTCATTAAAAGGTGGCAAGCCCGTCATTAAAATAAACAACACGATACCTGTCGACCAGACATCCACCGGTGTACCACGGTACATGCGGCCCGACTTGATCTCCGGTGCCATGTACAGTGCCGTTCCACTTTCCTCCCGTGAAAACACATCGGTCGCATCAGCACCTAGTGGTGCCATTGCCACGACGCCAAAATCCGCGAGCTTGAGTTGGTAGTTGGCATCCAGTAGTAAGTTTTCAGGCTTGACATCTCGGTGCACGATACCATTTGCATGACATGCTTCCAGGGCACGCAGTAGCTGGCACGCATAAACTTTTACTAGAGGTTCAGGTAGAGCCCCCGCGGCTTCGATCAGGTCAAATATATCACCGTTCGGTGCAAACTCCGTGACCATGGCAACGTAGTCGTAGGAGAGTTTTTTGCCGGAAACCAAACGATTAATTTGCAATACATTTGGGTGCTGCAAACGACGCATGGCGTTGCATTCGTGGATGATGGACGCCACCTGCTGCTCCAGTTCATCGACATCTACGCTATTGGTCGTCAATGCGTCGAGTGTCAATGCAGCTGGTAACTTTACAGCAACCTCACGCTGCAGTCGGTCATCGTAGGCCATGAGCACGCAGCCATGAAGTCCTGACCCAAGCTCCTTAATGATTGTATATGGGCCTTTTTGAAACTGGTCCTCAGGCTGCGCTTGCAGCCCCCGGGGTGCCAAAGGCGTCCGAGAGTTGCTTGCAACACAAGCGAGCATGTTGCTGAGTGTGCAGTGGGTATTTAAAGAGATTTAGGAAAGTGAGGAGGACAATGGCTACATGTATCATTATCAGGTCAGTGAAGGTCCTGGAGGGATTTCTTTGAATTTTTTGAAGGACGACTTGGGTTGAGTATTAGGGTGAGTGATCGTCTTGCATTTCCATCACGCCCTTATTCGTCGCAAATATTAATTTTGTCGAAGTTTGAGATACTTCATCAAAATTTACTGGGTGCACAGTGTTGATTTTTTTATCTTCAAAATTCTGAATTTTTCGTGGACCCTTTCTATGCCATTTACGGGACGAGATCTCAGTGTTTTCTACCATTTTAAAACAGTCCAGTCATCCATGATGTTTATGCTTCAGAACTTGTGCCCATCTGACAACCTGATTGAGGTTGCATGTACTAGCATTCTCTTCCAAACGATCTCGACATGGACAAAATGTTTACGCAGCATCGTTCCTTTCACCTTTCAATTGTCATCTATTTGACCACAATCTTCTTCTAGAAGAAAACGAGCATACGCATCACCATGAGGATTATTGGCGGGAGGTCTCAGAACGGTGCGACATTGGGACGTGGATCTGAAACGTGTTGAATCAACACTATTGAAGCAACGGTTTGTGCCCACATGTTACTACTTTCTGGATTTCTGTACCGTCGATGCAATCCTGTGATACCAAGAGCTATTACAGAACCGATAACTTGACGTTACAGTAAATGTTGATCTTTTCTATCGATACAGCGCAAACCTGAAGCAGCGGTTGTTCGTGACTCTGGACGTTTAGAATAGGAATTCATTAATCGTGGAGTTTGGCCATTTCTTATGTAACGTTGCCAAGTGCATTTGCGCAGGTTCCAGCAATTCGCTCAGGAAAGTCAAATGGTAAGGTTGAGTAGCAGAGTTGTATACGTAGCTGATTTCTGTGTGAAACGGTTCCTCATGACATGTAACGAGAATCTGTGATTCAAGACTTACTTTCGCATAATACATTCCAAAACTGTCAGCCCCTTCATAATCCCGACGCGCTAAAGAAATCTTCTTTGCCTGAAGATCATAAGGAAAGTTAAACACCTTGTGCTATATTATGTGCATTTTGATTACCCGAAGCTTTGTAGCGTCATGTGCGTTAGTGTGTCACATGAATTCATTTGAACTTAAAGTTACTGTCTTCTCTTCCTACGAACTAAGCCAACTCCGCTCTCCCAACATATGAAGCTCTTGATAAAGTTGAGCTCGCTGCTGACGTCATTGTAAATCTGGAGAATTTTGGATGGGTACCACCGAAATCATAAGATCTAAGAGACCATGATGGTTGCCTTACACATTTCCTAAAAGCATCACTTCGTTTGCTGAAGACGAATGTATTTAATAACATTCCGATTTCGTGTTAAATGACAACTGCCTAGCTGTCTTCTAGGTTAATACTTTGACCGAAACGATCATACAGCAACTTTTTCAGAGCCTGCAAGCATCGAAACAAATCACATCAGGTATTCGTAAGCACTATTAACACATTTGCCTTGAATGAACTTCTCACCGCCTGTCGAGTCTCAAGCTTTGACTCCTCCTCTTGCAGCTTCTTGAGCTCAGCTTTCGCCTCCTACATAAATAAAATAAAAAAATCATCAGCGTTTGGGATGGCGATAGTGCAAACATATCACAGGCACCTCCATGCGTTTTTCAATGTACTCTTGGGCCATCTCCTCGGACGTTTCCACAAAACTCTCACCAATGAATAGCCTGGACAGCCAGCATTTCAACCTTACGACGTGTACTGTACCATGACCGTATTATTTGTAAAACCTTACTGAACGTTGTCGCCTTCGCCCATCATGAGGTCCGTGTTAGCGTCGTCCAAAGTGTCGAGCTTGTCTTTGAGCGCCTTCTTCTGATCGCGGATCTCGTGCAGCATTGCGTTGTTGCGGCCAAACTCATTTATACGCAACTGATCTTCCTTTCGGACCTAGTGAATGCGTATCGTTAGTATTTTGATTACGATTCCGATCGCCTGCAGCTTACATACATCCGCCTCAACTTCTTGTTGCTGGGCGAGCATATTCTTAGGTATTTAGATGAGGACCCAATCGTAAACATCTCTTTAAAAGAACTCTTGAAAAATATGAACTATCCAAAATGTGTGTTTGATACATAAAAAATAGTGGATTGGAATTTAACCGTATAACCAGTGTTGGAGGAAATTGGCAAACAGACCCAGGTCATAAGTTCGCTAACAGACCCAATGAATTTGGTTAACAGACCCAGACATCGACTAACAGACCCAAATGACAATCTACGCAGGCGGAGTTGAAGATAGAGTTAGTACTATTGCTGTGTCTGCGGAAGGCGACCTGCTCAGAGCTACTCCCCGCGCGAAGGGAATCGTTTCTGCCGTCTCCGCCCTGCAGATGATGCTCCACTTGGCTTTCTAGTACGTGAGAAAGACGACAGTTTCGTTATGCTGTCTGGCTTGAGCAAAGAAATGTCGACAGGCACAATCAATCCTTGATACATACTGCGTACATAGCTGTAGTGAAACAGCTTGGAGGTCAAAAGTGCCGGGTTGTTGCTTTGGGGATTCATGTTGGTGCGTTGTCGGTAGTAAAGCACGGCGCACGCATGCAAGCACGGAATTTAAAACTCGTCCCAGTCACCACAGCTGCACGTACGCGCTCGGAGATCCACCACTCTGTTCACCCCCGGCACTGAAGATGACACAGTAAAAACATCATCCGACGACGGGGTGACGTGCCGTCGACGCCCGGCACCAATCGCTTCCTTGACCTTTTCGTACGCATAGTCGGTCAGAGCAAGTGGCCGCCGTTCGTTCTTGAATGAGACTGATAGATCGAACATTCGTTTTCGCATCTTGTTGCAAATATTCACTAGGCATGCAAAGAATGTCCCATGCCTTGCCTTGTCGAGCCAACTGTTTGAGAACTCAGCCGGGTTGGATGTGACGATACCATAACGTCGCCTCGGAAAAGCCGATCTCAGCCATGACTCATCACCAATTCCCTTCAGGTACTTCTCTGCGTCGGGGCTGATTTCTGATATCTCTTTCCAGGTTTCGTTCAAAATGTCTCTGTTGAACTCCGTTGCAAGAATGTGGACGCGGCTCCCCAGATCAACACGACAGCTGGATTTCACATTTCTCTTGATGTGCACCGTGCAAAACGACTGTGGAGCATTTTCAAATATTTGGCACGCATTCCGGAGTCCTTTATCGCGATCACTGATCACAACAATGGCTTTGGTTCGAAGCGCAGGGTACGCGCCAAGTAGATGATTGAGGAACCAAGACCAGCTTTCTTCTGATTCAGTGCATGCTTGCACTGCAGTCGCGATCACTATATTTTCGTTGTTGCCGGTGACGATTGTTGCGGCGTTCATGATCCCGTGTTGAGGCCCTTTCATGTGCGCGGCATCAAGTACAATAATTGGCAGGCTCCTCTCAACCACAACTTGCATAGCACCAAAAGCAATAAACGCTTTCTGAAATTCTTGGGTGTCTGGGTCGCGGAGGTACGCGATGTACGTACGCTCGTTCACGCGCTTCATTTCATCGAGCCACGGTTCAATGAGCTCAAACGACGCAGCAGCTGAAAGCTTCGCTTTTTTTTCGTATCTCTGTTTTGCGTTGTAGGCGTTTCTGTACGACACAATTTTCCCATTGTCGGCCTCTGCTGTTTTTATGATGTCACCGGCCGCAAGGCCGATGGTACGAGTTGCACACCGCGCAGTCACATCGTCAAGAAACTTGCAGTTCTTTCGCCTGTGTTTCCCTTGGTAGTGTGTTGTCGTGTGATTGAAGTTACTCTTGCTGCTGACGGCAAGATCACCGCGCGTACTGCATTGTATACTCAGTGTGAACGGGCACGCGATGTGTTGATTGCATGCGTATTGGACTCTTGATCTCGTGTTTCGAGGCTTCTTTATCTCGACACAGAGTTCGTCGTAATGGTCCTCAATGACCTTGCACACGTCACGCATTTCCGCGTACTTTTGGCCCTGCACCTTTGCCTGCAGTGCTACATCCTCGATCAATTCTGAGCTGACCTCGATGAGGTCACCACGATGCCGAAAAATGTGGTTTGGTTCTGACAGACAGTCGCCCTTTCGAGCGAAGCACACCTGGAAAGGACATCCGGCGTGTGATTCACACGTGAATTTCATGTATCGGGTCGTGTTGTACTTGTTCTGGCTCAATATGGCACCGGTCACCTTATTGTAGTCATCCATCGCCTCCAACAGAGACCCCTTTGTATGTGTCGTTTTGAGTCGTTTGCACAGTCTTTCATCAGCCTCACTTATTGGATCTTCGACGGGCGCAAGTAGATTCTCCGGCTCGATGTCACCATCCTCCAAAAGAGGGTTGTAGCGGTACAATGGCCAATAGCCGCTATTCACAGCCTCCTTTGTTTCGTATTCCATATTACTGGAGCTCGGAGCGTACGCCAGGACGATCGATGGACCATTAAATGCATCAGCCTCGTTGAGCGCACGCAGTACTTGCGAGTAGGAGTCGTAGAGTGCAACAGAAGCAACGTATGCGTTGCCATATTTCATTGCATATAGACCTATGTCATGTTTGCGGTGGCTCTTAGAGATCATATTGATCGGCTGTGTATCGAGTATGAGAAGATTGATATTCTCACCGCTCGCAAGCACTTGGTGCACACCCGAGGTGTCAACATTGCGCGTGAACTCTTCGCTACCAATAATCCATTGACTCAGAGGTACAAAATATTGTTTAAGGGCAAAAATTTCCGCAAAAGAGCTATCTTGTTGATGTTCGTTCTCAAGCAAAATCGTGATTTCGCTAGCCATTTCAACACAATTCGACCGCTTTTCAGACCATTGCTGGAGACATTTCAAAAGACGCTGGGGTACATTGCTCCGTGCGTGATCCCCAGATACAAATCTTCTTACCTTTTCATCTAACTCTCGTCGCTTGGCTAAAATACCAAGGTGAACACCAAAACCGAACTCTCCATTCTTAAGAGCTACGTTGCCATCCCCCAGATTGTCTACTGCTTTCCACACGGTCTCAGAGCGCACAAGATTTGCAATCACGGCACGCTTTTCAAACAATTGCAGCAGCAACTTCACGTAAGGACCCTCAAAGCCATCTTTAGACGACATATACGGTTTTACAACCCTTTAGACGACATATACGGTTTTACAACTTGCGAGCTTGTCCGAGTCTTTGCGTTGAATTGTTCAGGGGCAGCTGGAGAGGCCACTGTGAAGCCGTTGCGCAATTTATTAGTAGCAAGCTCCTCAACTAACGTGCGCGCAGTCACGGCATCGAACACAGTTTCATTAACGTTGAAAGCATACTTGCCTCCAATAACCGAGGGTACAGGATTGCCTTGCCATCCTTCAGATTGAAAGGATCCCAACACATCCATAAATAAAGGTTCTCCACCATTCGACGTATCGTTTGTGCGGTCTAAGACAGCAAGCTTCAAAACCGTTGATGGGACAGCATTCAGAAAAGATATGGTCGACCAAGGACGGAACAGACGCACACTGACAACCCCAACCTTCACATTCCAGCATGTATGTAGTGATTCGACTGCGTTCTTGACGACGCTGGAGGCTGTTCCCATGACCACAATCACATATTCGGCCATAGGGTGACCAAAGTACTCAAAGAGCTGATATCCTTTGTTGGAAAACACTTGCTGAAGAACATCTTCGACGATATTTGGAACTGCGTTATAATTAGCGATGCACTTGGGCGACACGTGGAAGTAAAGTCCGGCGTCGTCGGTGTTGTCTGCAATGACTGACTTACTGAGTATAAGTTGACGAAAGTCTGAGGACTTTGAGGCGGTATGAAGGCCAATAAGATTGCCTAGGTATTCGTAGTTGACCAAATTTTTAAACTTGCTAGGGGATGCAGCAGCTTGCTGCTCGAGATCGTTGTGCCTCATTTCGCCATCATAGGTGTGGATAAATGGCACATTGGCCCGCAGTGACGCGACGTGTGCTAGTAGTGCCATGTCCTCGGATTCGTTGGCGTTAAGAGAGTTTAAAATGACGAAGCCTGTCTGACGCACAGCCATGAGATCCGAGTGCTCGCGTGCTACAACATGAAAGACAGCGGGCAATTGCGCGCTGCTGAGCTTGTACATGGTGGGCACCATCTGTAGCAGCGCCGAGGGTGAAGACACGAACAGCGTCACAAACTGACCTCGGGTGGCAGCCATGTAAGCTTGATCGATAAGCTCATAGCTTGCCTTCTCTTCCATTTTCCCCACCTGGTCAAAAATGTTTCGACGCGCACTGACGATATACTTCCGGAGCGCGGGGCCGTAGGGCACGGGATGCACTAGGTACAAGATGTCGCTGAGTGCGTAGGCAATGTGGCTCACGGCCTCTTCTACGGCGACAGAAGGCTGCAGCATGATGCGTTTTCTATTCAGAGTGATTGTGGAACGGTGAGGTATCGTCAATGAATTTTTTTTTTAATACGGAAAGGGTGAACCAATGGGGAACGCGTATCGAAAGGCGTTACGTTGGCCAGCGAATCGGTAGATGGTTATCTGTCGACCTAACTTTGTCACTTTATGATATAGATTGGCTTCTACAGTCGGGTCTTCGCATCATACTCCATGTACGCTTCAACTTTAAAGAGTCAAAGTCAAGCAAGCACATGGCCAAGAGCACTTGCTGTTGGGCGATGGGCGGTTTTGGGTCTGTTAGTATATGTATTTTTAGTCTGGGTCTGTTTAGCATATTATCCGGTTTTCCTGGGTCTGTTTGCCAATTCCCTCTTTAAAAATCAGGCCAAAAAGGCATAGGTTGGCTCTTTGTTTGGGCTAATTGGTAGATAGAATAAATGAATTTGGTGAATAGGACTAAGGCCTTCATCAATTGCCCTGGCGTGCGTAGGCGGGTTACTTAAGTGAATAACCTAACGGATCGCTTGTCATGTAGCTAGTTAAAAATTGTGACCTAAATGAAACAATAGCTTCGAGGGTAGCTATCTATCTCTGATTCCTCAGAGTAAATCCATTCTTCAGCAGTGTCCGGCAGCCGTTTATCCCCGTGCTTTCCACTGCTTTTCGATGCAAATAGATATGTGCTGTGTGTTAACGTTGAGTTCAGTAAGATTTCTGTACGGAGTCACTCTGCTAAAATTACGAGCAAATTTTTGGGTAATTTTTATCTTGCAAAAACATTAACCTAACCACCTCAGCATTTTGAAGACGAATACGTCACATTATACTTTAGAATCCAACCAACTTGGTTGGCCCCGGGATCGTACCCGGGACCACCCGGTCCCGAAGTGAGCAGCGTACTCGACCACGGTCGTCTCTTGAAGACGCTAAGGACTGGCAGATTATAGTACTTTAGATTGCTTTGAAAGTAATCCTAGTGGTCCGAGATTAGGTTTGAGCCACCCTGAGCCATACGATTGCGTTTCACCTCATATCGAGACACAACAGCAACCATCCGCCAGTCAGCGCAAACAACCAGTCGTTGCTTAAGGGCAAAGCTAGTAGGACGCTTCAAACTCAACGACTTAAAACACTTTGCTGTGTTACACATAATTTTAAATATCCCACTGTGACTTTTTATGAGTGTCGACCAAAGTAAACTTGACAGAACTTTGGCTTATCGTTGGAAATATTGGTGCCGCCTTTGACATGCATTTTACGGTACCGCAATTAATTGAACTCACGTTCGGCCCCCATCTATCTTTGAAGCTTTTTTAAAATTCGCTTGCCATCCAATGTTTTCACCTAAACCACCCCAACAAAGCACCGGTTGGGTTAGGATCTTGACTATTGTGGTGAAGCAGATTCCAAATATGTGGATTTGAATGGTCCACATATCTACGCTGATTGGTGATCGCGCGATCAACCATCACGGACGGGCAGGAAGCGACAATCGATATGTGGGACATGTCGACTCAACGTTGAACGGCACGTTCGATAACATGACCGAGTGGAAAATGCGTGAATCGGTTGAGTCCTACGACCGCCTATAGATGTCTGGATACTAGATCGGGTTGATTCAAGAGTCGGATAGGCCGAGATACGTCCGCGAAGCTTGATTACAGCCGGACCAACTCATGGAATATGGCTGAATTGTATTTTCCGGGAGACGTTACGGCTGGATATCGGTGATACAAGCAGTTAGACTGGTTAGTGGATATGATTGATTTATTACACCTGTTGGTCCAGTCCAAGCCACTGCAGTCTGTGGAAGTGCTAGAGGAGATAAAGGAGAGTGAAGAGGAACAGAATGTACAGTGTGGGTTATTTGGGAGGTTTCGAGCTTGGTCGAAGTCGGTTTTAGAGGTCGGTTCAAAGCCGACCCCAAGTGAGCTCCAGAAAAGACTCCAAGTGACCCCGAGAAGCAAATCCCATGAAGTCCTCCCACCATCGACCCCAAATCAGTTCCAGAAGTCGGCTTCATGTCGATCGAAGATGCCGATCCGGGCCGATCCAAGACGGCTCCGGAAGCCGACTCTATGTCGACCTAGAGAAGCCAATCTCAAGAAGTTCCTCTAATGTCGACCCTAAGTCAATCGGCTTCCGGTCGATCAAAGTTGCCGATCCAGGCCGATCCAAGTTGGGTCCAGGTCGGCTCCAGGATAAGACGATCAAGATCGGGACATTAGGTAAGTCAGATAGGTTGGCGTATGTACATTAGGTTTTAGATATTACATATTAAATAACAGGATTGGAT